>CM031240.1:454573756-454788482 GCA_018340775.1 Taxus wallichiana var. yunnanensis
CAAATGGGGGGTGTAGAAAATTTGAGATGACCTTAGTAAACTCAACAAAAAATAATAATAACTACATTACTAGGGGAAAATGAGTTATTTAATGTTTGAGCAAATTAATTTATTTAAAATAAATAATAATGGAGATTGGTTTAGGGTTCGTAATAATTACTTTCAAAAAAATTTATCCCAAAACTTTTGTAACTTCTAGTTTAATTTTGTTGTCCCGAGGCGGGGCTCTACAAATACCATCATGAGCCTCTTCCATGATATCCATGAGCTCATGTTCTAATACACATGGTTGCAATAATTCATCTCGACCTAGTTTTTATAAGTCACCATTGATCACCATGAAGGGTTTATCATGAATTTTAAGTTGTTTTCGTTATCCCAAATTCACCCCAAGGTAATTTTGTATAACTGCATAATTTCTTCAGGTTTGAGCAAGAAGAATTGGTTCGAGGCCCAAAAATTAGGTCTTGGGGGTCCCTTTGGCTCTTCTCTAACTTCATGTTGAAAAAATACCAAAAATGGCCTCTTTTAGTGTAGTGTGGAAAGAGAGGAAGTTTTTGTCTTAGGCTGCACAAGTTCACGTGGGACAGTTGGAACCGAAAACCCAAAATGGCCGCATTCCTTTGTTGTGCGAAAAATCAAAAAAATATGTCCCAGACGGTCCATGGGACATCGGGATATCTAGAATGCGCATCGCTGAAATGACCGTGGGTAGTTCAAATTAGAGAAATCAGATATTTTTGTCTGCGTATGGTCTGCGGGACACAGGACACAAGTATGTGCGGGACCCATAAAGGCAAAAAAGTCGATCAACAAAGCAATGCTACGAAAGTGGAGGTCAATGGCCCTCACAATGTGGTCAACACCGAGACAGATGGGACATCAAAAGCTGAAATCACCACATAAAGAGGTAATAAAAAAATTTGAGGTTTTGAACCAAGTTGCACAAGGGACATCTGGGACACCAAGACCCGATTTCATCGAAATACCCGTATACAAAGGAAAATTTAACACTGGCCATCTCGGACTTCAAACAACCATAAATTTTGACTTTGGGATTTGATTTTCATGAAATTTGACTTTTTGAAATGAGCATCGATAAATTAAATTCCCAGTCTTGTTAAATGCCGAAATGCTTAGCTTGAGACCCAAAATAGCTTCCCGCACTTAGAAGGCCATAACTTTTGCAATTCTCAACAAAAACACACAAAATTAGTACCATTGGAATTGTGGTTGTGAGACTTATGCACAAAAATCAAGAAATACATAATTTGATGAGTAATTGATGGTGATTTTTAGAAAATGTGCCTAGTTCAGAACAATGATTTTATTTGGTAGTTGGGATGCATTCAATGGAATATGGGCTAACATATTTCACTGCTACAAGTTATGGGATAGTATGAGGAGCCTTTTGAAACAACATAACATCAGTTCACTTCATTTTACTACATCTTGCAAGTGGTTGAAGGAAAAATTTAGGGATTTTCATTTTCCCCTCTCTCTCTTCTAAAATTTCTATAAATTGGAGTGTTGGGCTTATTGTAAAAGGGGGATAGTTTTTAATAGAAAAACTCTACCAAAATTGTTTTGTGAAGCCAATGTGCTGCATGACCTTGTAGTGGACTCCTGCATGTTGATCCATGCCCTTATTATTTAATAGATTGAATTGTGCATATCATGGAGCAATAGATACAAGTTTGTGGATATCTCTTCCCATGATGTATTTTTTTATTCCTCTTGCCCCTTAAGTCTCATTAAATATATATATATATATATTGTGTCTATATTACGTTGTTTCAGGGATTTATTATCATGTGTGTGTATGAAATATTGTTGTGAATGCATTTACTAGGTAGTGGAAAAATGTTATCACCCCTTATGGTATGCACTCTTCTTCTACTTTTCAAACATTGGAAGACTATTCTCACACCCTCATTTTCTAGTGTATCACCACTTTAGTGTAGGATTTATTTTCATGCACTCTCTCTCCTTGGTCTCTTCGAAAGTTAGATTAGGATTAAATAGTTTTCTTGCATTAGAGTACATTGTCCTAGGTAGTTTAGGAGAAAGAACCAACTTTCTCCGGACGTCTATCTCAAGTATTAAGTCCCACAACTCGAGATAGTACCCATGTTATCCAATCACACTATGAGATTAAGCACACACACTTTGAAAACCATAGGGTGCAGTGATTCGGAGATAATAGTTTCTTCTCTAATGCTTTCATTCCTTTTGGCATCATACGTGTGCATAACAAGACAATAATATCCTCGATTCGAAGGTGCATGATTTAACTTTGTATAACTATGCATGTAAAATTATATCTTCAATTATCTATGTGTCCTTCCCTAATTGAATCCTTGATAAGTGGTCTAGGCCATAATTAATTTTACCTAGTTTTACCATGATTGTAAAGTCAAATTATTGGAATAAGAGCACCCATCGACATATGTGCCCCTGTAAAATGGGCTTATTTACCAAGTATTTTAATGCCATGTGATCTGTATAAAATACAAAGGGTTTTTCTAGAAAGTATCATCTAAATTTATGCATCACATAGATCATCGACAAGGCCTTGCATTCGTAGATATATAATTTTGTACCATATGAGTCAAATTTATACTAGCAAAGTAGATAGAATTATCTATAATACCTTCTCTAGGCTAAACTAACACTATGCCAATTATTTTTCTAGAGGCATCCACATGTATGTGAAATGGTTAGTTCCATGAGGGAAAACAAAGAATAGGTGATGTAGTAAGTCTCTCCTTCAATGCCTCAAATGCACGTTGTTGCGAGTTCTGGTCCAATAGAATGTCCATTTTCCTTTGAGTAACTCCTCCGGGGGCATGAAAATATTTACATTTCCTTTGATAAATTTTTTTGTAATACACTATGTGGCCAAAGAGTCTACACACCTCACTTTGATTGGTAGGCTCCTCCGGGGATACAATAACTACAACCTTATCGGATCTACTAAAAACCTTCCTTGCGAGATGATGTACCCTAATAGAGTTCCAAAATTTTTAGCAAACATGCACTTCCTAATATTTAAAGAGATTACCAATTGTATACATCTCTCAAAGATTAAGCACAAGTTGTCATAATGATCCTTAATAAGCCCATATACCATCTAATCATCCAAGTAAACCTGTAAGAATTTGTGAATAAAATCTTGGAATGCTTGAATAACTATGCACAAAAATACAAAGCAGGCACATTCTTCACACCAAAGGGCATCACTGTATATGCAAATATTCCCCATTCATTGGTGAAATTCATTTTCTCTTGATCCTCCTATGTAATTCTAACCTAGTGATACCCGAGAATCCATATGTGAAAGAGTAAACTTTGCACCCTGCAATGCCTTCTAATATTTCCTCGGTGAAAGGCATAGGAAAAGGATCAATCAAACATGCAAAGCATTCGGTTCCTAGAATCCACACAAATACAAATCTGACCATATTTATTTATACTGATTACCATGGGGCTAACCCACTCTTATTCTTTTAGGGGCTTAATGATGCCAGATTTCAACATTTTGTCAATTTCTTCTTTAAATTTTACGCATAAGTTAGGGTTCATCCTGTAAGGTGTCTTCCCGACTTTGGGCACGCTCCTTCCTTTAGCTCAATCTTCACCTTACATAATGACTCATGCACCCCATTTAACTCATAGTAACCCCTATGGAATAAGTCCTTGAAATCACATGTAACTCTATTATCTTTGCTACTTCAAAATCAAACCAATAATCTCCAATTATGGCCTCCTTCAATTCAACATCCATGCCAATGTTCACTTTCTTGGTCTGCATAGGTTCATGAGAGGTGCACAAATTTTTATCCACACTATCTAAGACCTCACATGTACCTCCTGAATGATCTATGTCCAAATATTTTTCTTCTTCATCATCCACTACGTAGACCATTTTCCCTTTCTCCTTCTCAAAGTAAGCATGCGTAAATATCTTGGCATCTGTATCATCTATTTCATCAAAACACACTCCTATTTATTCCTTAAAAAATAAATCTTGAATGAATTATTCAGCCTTTACATTGTCTCTCATAGTTAAGTGTTCTATAACCCGTAATGCCTCTCTCATCGGAGGTTTAGTAAAGAAGTAGTTAAAAGTCCGGGTCATTTCTACAATCAAGTAATACCAAGTGCATGTGCAGACTTGCAACATGGAATAAAGTTTGTGCATCCAGAGTTAAGGTGGTAAAGATTCATGCCCGCTATCCATATTCTCTCACATTACTAAATGTGGTCTTTGAACAGAGTTGATTACCATGATATAAGTAGATCTGAGTAGGCACATTGCTCCTGAGAAACCAGGTTGTTAGAGCAATTCTTACTTCATTCCATTCTATGAGATTATCCTGTGAACTATCCACTAGTGTGCTACCATCCCACGTAGGGTATACAATAACATATTTATTCTCTCCACTTGATCTGTCCACTTCTCCCCCATGGTGCACATGAATACCGTAAGATCTTCTTCTCTAGTATACCATGGTAAAGAGTTGTTACCTATCCTCCTAATACAACAATATTGATTTCTCCATGAAAATTCACTTCTTACTTTGTGCCCAACCATCTCATAGGTTCCGTGTGCCTAATTATCACAAGAAACACTTGAATTATCACTAATAGAGGTGTGCATCTTCCCACTAGAGGATTCATTCCTTAGATGTCTCATGTACTTTTAGATCTCAAATGGCATGCACATAAATTATGTTTAGGTCTTCCTCACTAAAAGGCTCAACATAAGGTGCAAATTTCTCATTTTTCAAAGGGATAATAACTCTTTCTTCCTCATTCTTAAGACTTATATACCCCTTGTTAAGTGAAGATCAAAATTATTTGCATAGCACCAAGGGTGCCCAAGTAGAGCTAGGAAGTTATCTTCTTCTGCAAGTGCTAAGAACTCAAAGTCCCTAGTGAACTTGGCCCCTTATATAGTAATGGATACATCCTTTAAAACTCTGATTAGAGTGGCCTTAGTTTAATAAGCCATAAAAAGTACATTAGAGGATGGCTGTAATGGAGGTCTATGCATCTATACCCATGCATCTAATAGAAGCACATTCGGTTCAGCGCTGTGTCAATGAATATATTTCTCAAAATCCATCCATCCACAATAACATTCAAAGTTATCTCCTTGTCATAATCTAAACTATGAGGGGGAAGATTAACATTCGAGGATCTGTCATCCATTCTCAATACATGCACATGGAGTGTTTCCCTTTAACTAATTTCTGAGTAATGGAATAATATTCTCTTGCCACAGATATCTTGCATACCTCTTTCAAATCATTAATATCGACTTGACCGTCTCTATTGCCTTCTTTTGTTCAAAATTATTTGACTTCTCCTTTAAACATTGTATTTCACCCTGAATATTTCTGAGTACCTCCATGGTTTCCTCATAAACCTCCTTCCAGTGTGTAGGATCTAGATATCTTGCATGTAAAACCTCTTCCTTAGTAATGGTAGGCTTATGTTGTAATGTTTCTCTAGGACACACAACTTCACCGCATGTAGTAATCTTCACATGTACCACCTCGGAGTTCTAATGCTAACTTTGGCATCCATTTATTTTCTATGGCACATTACATCCTAACCATCCTTGAACCCTTGTTTTCCTATTTATGTTGCTTACTAAGATGCTCATATAAGTCCGGGCATTCCTCATAGTTATGATTCTTCCCACAAAAATAAAAATAATATTTTGAGGGCATTTGCACCTATAATGGTCAAGATATCCACATGTATAACATGTTTCACAAGGAAAATCACCTTGTCCACCACCATAACCTCATCCCCGAATCCACCATGGTATCCTCAACCTCTGCCATGACTTCCTTCAAATCATACCTCATTCCGATTATAGCTCCCTTGAGTGTGATCACGATCATGGTGCTCAATTTTACTTTTAGAATTATCGATGCTCATGTTTTTTGTACAAATATTGATGGCATGATGGATCTAACCAATCAACCTACGAGTCTTATATATTGTGATTCATGGACAGAAAATCCTATAATAGAAAGATACATTATTTCTTATCACGTGTTGTAATAATGGCCGATGGTATGCATCATGGTCTAAATGACATATCTCGTAGTATAGAAATAATGAACTTACTGACCTATGAGGACAAGTATCCTTAGTGTGTCCTTCCACTTCACTGATCTATACATCAAATCATAGTGTACGTCTCATGTGTTGAATTGGCGATAGTTTATCCAACTACTTTTCCATAGATGCATCTATGCTTCGAGTAATGGGATTACTCTAGTGTCTATACTTTAGACTACCTCAAAGTGCATAACATTGCTTCAAGTGCTTCACGCAGGTCTATATATGTCTTATGTGACATCACCCTCCCAAAAGGTGTGATTAAGTCTCCAAAAAACCATTGTGCATGTTGGATTGCATGAATATCATACAAACTCTTAGATAAAAGTGTTTTGAAATGGGCATCATATTCCCAAAAAATATCATTGGTGCCATTCTTAATATCCTTGAGTGTGCTTATACTCTTCTGCTTGAACTCAGGGATATAAAAATCTTTAAGGAAATCTTCTCACAATGCTGCATAATCTATTCAAGTCGATCGGGTCAAACTTCTTATAATAACTATGAGCTCGTCCCTACAAATGTAGTTACAAACTGACTTTCCTTGTGCTTAGAAGCTATGATTTTGTTTACGAACCATATTATCTCACACATGTGCACATGCTTTGAGCAACATATTCTATTCCCTATACTTTGGAAGATGAAGTGTCATCTCAATGTAAATATTCTAGGGTTGGTGAGGAACATGCCCACCTGACCCGAACCTCCTATGTTACCTCTGCCTCTAGACCCACTAGATCCACCAAAACTAGAGCCACCTATCCCCCTAATAATCCACCTGTAGCCGGAAAAGGACCAGTGGATGTACTTCCCTATATCCCAATAGTGGTACTAAACTAAACTCCTACATTCGAGAGGTGGTACTACTCCCAGAACTAAGTCTAAAATTATGCGCTCTTCATTTCGTGCCAACGATGCACTTAAAAAGGTACCTCCAAATAAAAATGAAGATGTTTTCTCGGGCATAGATGCACTTTCTAATTGATTTAATCCTTTTCTTCTACTCCCTAACTAGTTTGTTGACTCTTTTGGTTGTATTTAGATAATGGAAAACAAAATGCAAGGGCTAGTTTCTAGGTACATTCAAATGTGCACCCATGGCCCATGTTGTGTCTATTGGCATGCTCCCAAATGAGGTCGAGGAGAGTTCCCTGTCATGCTTGCCCAAATGGGGAGTTCTAGATGCTCGGTTCCAAGCCTTTTGTGTGATATCCGAATCCTTCATGAGCCATCTATCTCCTTAATGCCATCCATTCGTAATATCACTCTTCTTATTTATCTCCCTCTCGTGTGCCTCATTGTACTTAATCCACCTTTCTTCTCTTTTCCTCTCTGCCGCTAGGTCCTCCATCCTTCACCAAACCTACTCCTTCCCTCACGCGTGGTAGGGTTTATCTTTCCATTGGATTTTCTTCCAAGTTTAGGGTTACCAACAATATTTCGATCACTAGTGGAATGCCTTGCAGATAGGTTCCCTTGGGATAACATAAAAACTAGAACTCATCTACCTCGGGAAAGAGTAAGTAGAAACTGAGTACTCTAAAATATAGCTATTAAGAACACCATGAAACTAAGTGTCTACAATTTGCATCAAAATTAGATTAGCATTATAAAGGGCTGAAATTCTTCCTGTGTCCAAACAAGTGTGTGATACCTCTAGTTTCTTTTAGATGCATAAGCAACTATCCACTCATACAACTCTATCAAAAATATATCAAATAAAATCTTGCGTGAGATACAGTCATACAAGTTCTGCTCCACCCACACGTGTGCATCAAACTCAGATCCAATGTTGAACCTTTGAGTGTACTCTTCTTCTAGATCTTTTATCCACTCCTCAATACTTTCTAGGGTCACCCAGTATGTATTCATCATGAAACATCCTAAAAATAGATCAAAAAGAGGTCTCGGTAATGGAACCAATGATGCAGCCTAGAATCTACTTGTGAATAACCCGGTCACATTGACATCACTCGGTCTGAGCTGAGCACTCACCCAAAGCACCAAATGGTACTAGAACCCTCTTTAGAGTTACTTTTATAGGATGTTATTGTGATGGTGATAAAACATATTTAGATTCATAATTAGACATATACATTCCACAATGCATAATATAGATCTAGATCTTAGAGAATCATGAATTAAATAATAACTATAATAAGATTAAGCATACATGAACCAAATTCAGTTACATTTAACACCATTATCCAGCTAATATTATCCATTTTATTAAACAATGTAAAACACATAATCTTCTTACATTATACTATATATAAAATTTATGTGTGCATTAGATCTAGAACATAACTCTACAATAATTGACACACCTCTATCCTACATAGCTCACTACATACTTATAGAGGTGGGGACTCACCCTTCACCACCTATACACTTATCAAAATAGTTTGTATACTGATAATAGTCATGCTCCTTTATAATAACATGAATGCATGATGCACCCTAGAATTCACCAAGTAAAATCCTAGGTGTGTTGGCACATCACTCGGCCTTGATCGAGAACTCACTCAAACCACACAAAGGTACAGGGACCCTTTTAGGGTTACTCTTGTAGGATGTTAGCATGATGAAGACTTAATGCATTCAAATCCATAATTAATACATCATTCTACAGTGCATGTTCAAATCTAGTTCTAGAGAACAACAAACTAAATGATAATCATGATGAAATTAAGCATGCAAGAAACCATTATACTCAGGATTAATACTTTGATTCAGCCAATACACTCCATTATATAAAAACACAGGAATACACAAAAGATTCTTACAATAATAGCATTACATGCTCATGCATGTAACAATACTGAAAACATACTCTCAAAGTAATCCAGTTTTACATATAGATCTATCACTATCTTATACTACATAGTTCATCACATATTTATAAGGGTGGGGACTTTCCCTTCACCACTTATCTATTCCCAAAATAGGTTGCATGCTGAAAATATCCATGTGCCTTTACAATTACAACCACACATGCAAGTGCGCTAACAATAGATCTCTCCTAGTTAACTATCAGTCACAATTCTATCTTTAGTCTACATCCATGTAAATTGCTCCATAGAAATTCTACTAAAAATATCGATGCATGTCATTCAAGTCTTTCCATTTGTGTGCTCTGCACACCATCTTCCAAAAATAGATCATAAATGTGAAAATGGCTAAGTCCTGAATCTGTCTCTTTCCTCCATGCGTGATTCCTTTCCAATCCTCTTGCCTTTGAACGTGCTCCGCTCTTCCATACAAATATTTTGTATGCCTTCTACTAATTGTTATACATTATCTTCTCAACATTACCCCACATTAACTACATTTCTGCCCTAGAAATGGTTACCTCTTGAATGCTCAAATAATGAGAAAGAATATAAATGGAAGATAGTAAAAAAATTTCTATACAAAAGAATGATTTACTCTCAACCAGTATCCTCTGCTTCAATTGAAAGAATGAGTTCTGGATATTCTTCCTTTATTTCAGCCTCTAATGTCTATCATTTACTTAGTACGGCCCCTAATTTTTCTGGAATATCTACCATAATAGACTCCAGCTCATCTTGGGAAATGTCCCCCTTTTCATTATGCAAAACTAGAACAATGTTGGACATTGCTAGACATTCTTCCCTCTAGTAGATCCATTTTCTATGCTATAACCTTCCCCACTCATCTAACCTTTCCTTATGAGGTTCTTGTGTTGCTGCAAGGGCCTCACACTTTTGTTTTACCAATGCCAACCTCTTTGCGTGACCCAGTGTGTCATCCTTCATCACTTTTAGGACTTCATTGTCCTCTACCATGGTCCTTATCCTAATGACCGCCTCTAGAGCTATGAAAATGTTCAATGCATGGTCTGCTTTTCTCAGCTCCTCCTATAATCTTTGGAGCAATGCCTCATAAGATGCAATCTTCCTCTTCACCGAAACCTTTTCTCACTCTACTTCCTGCTCAGGATCTTTTGGGGCTGGCATGCATGTAGGTCCATCCTCAAGCACCAAATCCACCAAGGTTTGTACATAATGCATTTCCAAAGGAAACTTTTTGGGTACCTTAGGCTCTAAGTGTAGTTTTGCTTTCAGGATATTGTCTCCAATTTCCTTTTCCATGCTGATGAAAACCGTGTTCTTCTTCTGTGCCAAGTCCTTATCTTGTTGTAGGTGCATTATCTCTGTATCTTAATATTTTATTTCTTTTTTCAGCACCCTAATATTTGTAGCCTTATCCACAATCCTCCTAGCCACCTTTGTAGATACCTTTACCAAGGCATTACTTACTTTTTCATCTAACATAATAGTAGGCTTTACCATTATGTGTCAGTGTCCGAGGTGCCTTCCTCAATCTTATGGATACAGAACTCTTCACGGACATCAAATTTTGGTTCATCCATATGTGTCTACATTGACCAAGATAGTTGTTTCCTTGTGCACATAGTGGCCATGTCCTCATCCATTAGATCCCATCCATACAATTCCTTAAGGCCCACGGTTTTTGGAACCAAGTGTTGAAAATTTTACTTGTTTCCTCAAAGCATAGTCCAAGGTCGGTGTAGTATAATCCCCACTTTTCATCTTTGATCTTGGCCCCTTAGGAACTTGAGCATTAAGATTTGGAGCTGGTTTTGATATGCCTTAAGTAGTCTCACACTCTATCCCATCTACCTCCTTTACTCTTTCTTCCCCATACTTCATTTCTTCATCCTTTGGTTCTTCCACATCCTTTAGTGTTGTAGGGGATTCATGCACACTTTCCTCAGACTCTTCTACCTCCTCGTTTAGCTTCATTCCTTCTTCTCTTCTCAACTAGCTCCTTCTGTGGAGAGAGTCGTGGTGATCTGCGCACTAATTATGGAGTAGTACCTTGGGTTCTTGTTCTCTTGAATACCCTATTTAAGTGACACTATCCTTATCTTGCATCCAAATCCTCATCTTTTCCTTCCTGCTCCTAAGGTGGTGTAGTCACACACTCTATTTCTATGTTTTCTTAAGGCTTCCTTCATCCTCTATGCTCCAGGACACCACTATCTTCTTGTTCATCTTCCTCTTTATCCACCACTATAGTCTCTGCAGGCTATGGAGTTGGCACATTTTCTACTGTATGCTTACCCTTAAGCAGCCTTGGAAGCGTGAACTCATTTTCCACATATTTTTGTTCTCTAGCTTGGGATTGAGTTAAAGATACAAAAGCACTACTCCAACATCTTCAAAGTGTCTAAGCTTACCGACTTCATGTTTATTACATCTGAGATAATCCTCTCAATGTAGGTAGTTTGTCCTAGATATACATATGTTTTTCTCAAGTGTATGGTAATCATAATATACCTTATCTATGATGAATTTTAGGTAGTACACATCTATGAACCAGTGAACTAATGCCTGTAAGTAGCGTGTTGTGAAGGCATATGGAATTTTACACTAAGGGATCCAAGCTCCGTCCTTCATCGCAAATCACACTATGTAAAAATTTTGATAGACCACAAGTTGTACTTCCTTACCCACCACTAAAGGTAACTCCTTGGGTATGCACCACTCCTCTTCAAATTCCGCATAGATCCTGTCATACCACATCTCTCGCCCTCTACTTAAATGGCCCACTCATGGTCCCTTCACATAAGTATTTATCAAATCTTTTTGTCAAAGATTTATTTTCATGGGGTACTCCCAAATGTTTTCCTTTGGCCCATTGGGCACTCCAATCTCCATAAACACCAAAGACAATAAAATAGTGCCAAAAATAATTTTGTCACTTGTACACACTTCTTCAATGATTTTATTTGCTATGTGATCCGTGATATTGTAGACCAATCCTTGAGACATCTTTCTTACAACATGTAGCCACATTGGATTCACCTACTGACCACCTTTAGGTCATTCAACTTTGTTACAAGATGGGAGCTGCTGTACTACCAAGTACTTCTTTAATTTATCGATGTCCATGCAACATGGAACCTTGGTATATCTTATCTCCTTCCTTTCTCCAAGATTGTTGCTTTATCTATTAAGTCACTCTCAGTGTCTTCTCCTAAGGCCCTTAATCTGTATTATTAAAATTAAGGAAATTATGATTCTAACCCTCCATCTACGGAAAAGTAAGATAATTCCTCATGGACTCTACTCATTATCCATCGATACAATGGTTCATATTTCCCAAAGTATGGCAGATCGTATAACTAGAAGACTCAATCTGCTTTAGTAGCTTCTCTCGGCATCATCGTACACTATCATGTATTTTGTTGTGTACTTGTTCATTTTCATTCTAAAAATTACACGTCTAATTCCTTCTTATTATCCAATGTGTGATGGTTGTAATCTTTGATCTTACATTTATGGATGTGGGAATCTCATTCTTGTCCCATAATCATGCCCTTTGGATATTTCATTTTTGAGAAATTACTCTCGGGAGAAATTTCTTCTTCCACTTTGACCTTCTTCATCCCTTTTACCCCTACTGCAAGTGTTTTCTTTGGAACCATTTTGAAAATCTCTCTTTTTGTCTTTTGTAATTTATAAGTCAAAAACCCTAGTTCGAATCTCGTGCCCTAGTGGAAATCATGTGCCCTATCTCTTTTGTAACGCATCTTCTTCACTCAAACCTTTCACCTATGGGGATGCAAGCTTCTCTTACACACAAATCTTCTCTCCAAGTCTGGTTTTACACTCTTCGCACTTCACATGATTCACTTGGCTCATTTTTCACTTAGCTCTTTTTAAATTCTCACAATTCCAATGATAAAAATGAACTCATATCCCATCCTTATATAGATTTTAAAAAATTTAGTGCATTTATTTCTCCTTCACCTATCAACAATCCTCTCATTAATCAACCATTTTCATTCTTTCCACGTGGTACATCTTTGTGCCCAAGATATAACCTTCTAGCATGCACTCTCCTACCTTTTCTTGCCTTGGACTTCTCTTCAGGCGCACCTCCATGCACTCGAGTACCTCACCCGCACCTTCCCTTATTAGTTTCCATGGCCCCCTGATTATCTCATATTATACTTGTTTCTTCATTCATCTCCCTATATGTCCATGTTTCAATAAGCAATATTTTTTTTTAATTCTCAACTTGAATAGAACCCATAGATTTAGTTCCTTTTGTTCCTTATTTTCCATGTGTACTGGATATCAATAACCACCCCACACTAATGGTATGTGCAGTCCTCTCATGCATATAAATTCTTCAAATAATAATTAGTTTTGGTGCACAAACATGCTTATTACAAAAAACACCAACTAAATTGACAAAGCATAACGATGAAGAAGGAAATACATTAAGGAAATGCAGAATTGAAAACCTAATCTAAATGACAACACTTCCTTATTACAAACACCAAGAAGACTTATTTATAGTAGGGCTTCAACCTACTCCTATTGAAGTACCAGGTAACCATATTCCATCAAGCACCTCTAATTGAAAAGCGTTTGTTTCAAGTATGTGAGTGACAACATATGGCCCCAACCAATGTACCTTGAGTTTTCCTAGATGGCACAAAAATTAGAATCATAAAGGAGCACCATATATCCAATCTCAAAAATATCCCTAATGTGCCTATCATGCCATGCTTTCTACCTGGTCTTTTCTTGTTTTTGACTCCAATGCACTATGGCTCATCGCTCATCTATTTTTAGTAACTTTTCAATCCATTCTTCTAATGCTTATTCATCAGCTAATCCTCGAGTGCGTGTAATACACAAAGAATGTAGCATGAATTCTATGGGAATAAATTCTTTCGTGTAAAACACTAATTGAAATGGTGTGGCTTTGTTCAACCTTTTATATGTTGTTCGATATGCCCAAAGCACTATAGATACTTTATCATCTCAATCCTTTCTTCTAACATCACATATTTTTGTCAAAGTCGGCTCAAAATTTTGTTGAAAGCCTTAGTAGTTCCATTAGCCTTTGAGGATGATAGGGTGTAGTCTTATGTGTTTACAATCATGAATTCATCAATAAAATTCTAATTTTCTCATTCAAAAATGTGTGCCCCTATCAATGGTCAAACTCAAAGGACATCCATACCTTGTAATAATATTTTCCCATAAAAACTTGGTTGTTTTAGCCTTTGTATAATCTTTCATAGGTGTTACTTTTGTCCACCTTGTCGAGATAGTCTCTGTAGGTGATGATATATCGTAATCCGGTTCTGCGCGCATTTGGTGAAATAGGACCCACAAAATCTATATCCCATTTTTCAAACGGTTTACACTATTAATAGGTCTTAGAGTAATTTCATCTTGTTGACCTAGTTTCCCAATACTCTAATAATGATCACAAGCCTTTGCAATATGATTTACAATTTTTATATAGGTTTTCCCACCATAATCTAGCAAGTAGAATCTTGTGAGTTGTGGCATCACCTACATAGTGGCCACCTGCAATACCACCATGAGATTCTTCCATAATATTTGTGTGCTCATGTTCTAATACACAACAACACAATACTTCATCCTAGCCTAACTTGTATAGGTCTTTGCTAATCAACATATAGGGTACCACACATATAATAAGTTGTTTCTTCTCTAAGGTTTTCATTCCTTCTGGTGTCATACATGTTTCTAGAAAGACAAAATGTCCTCTAATTCCGATGGCATGTGTTATGACATGTATAACTGTGCATCAAGCATGGTATCTTCCATGACCTATGCTTCTTTTCGATTGTATTATGGATAAATGGTCTTGTCTAGAATTACTTTTCCTTGGTTTTACCACAACTGTAAAATCAAATTATTTAAATAAGATTAACCATCTGCATATGCATCCTTGTAAAATGGGCTTATTTACTAAATACTTCAATGCCATGTGATTTGTATAAAATACAAATGGTGTAGCTAGTAGGTACTGTCTAAATTTATGTAGCACATAGATCATTGAAAAAGATTCATGCTTTGTAGTGGTGTAATTATGTTCTTTAGAAGTCAAATTTCTACTAGAAAAATAGATAGGATGATCTATAATACCACCTCCAGGATGAGCCAACACCGCACCAATGGCCATGCCAAAGGCATCCACATGTATATAAAATTGTTGGTCCCATGAACGAAATCAAAAATAGGTGCGTAGTAAGTTTCTCTTTCAATGTCTCGAATGCATGCTGTTGCGGTTCTCCCTAGTAGAACATACCTTTTCCTTTCAGTAACTCCTCTAAAGGTGTGAAAACTTAGAATATCCCTTTATGAATTTTCTATAATACCCCATGTGACCCAAGAATCTATGCACCTCACTTTGACTGGTAGGCTCTTTTAGGCCTATAATGACTGCAACCTTAGTTGGATCAACCAACAAACCTTCCTTGTAGATTATGTGTCCTAATAGTATTCCAAATGGTGTAGAAAATATGTACTTCTTGATGTTTAAAGAGATACTCAACTATCTACCTCTTTCAAACATCAATTGAAAATTGTCACAATGATATTTAACAAGTCCATACACCGTCCAATCATCTAAATAAACCTGTAAGAAGTTGTGAATAAATTTAAACGCTTGAACAACTATGCGTGAAAATACAACATGCACATGTTTTAGTCCAAAAGGCATCACATTATAGGAAAATATACCCCATTTAGTAGTAAAAGTAGTCTTTTCTTTATCCTCTGGGCAATCCAAACTGAAGATACCAAGAGAACCCATCTCGTAAATGAATAGATTTCACACCTTGCAATGCCTTTAAGTATTTCCTCAATTAATGGCATAGGAAAGGGATCATCACACATGCAACATTCAGCTCCCTATATTCCACACACAGATCCTAATCGGCCATCCTTCTTGATACTAATCACCATTGGAATAACCCATTCGACTCATCCAGGGCTTGATAATTCCGACTTCAACATTTTGTAAATCTCTTCCTTGAACTTTTCATGAAAGTTGGGGTTCATCCTATAGGTCTATTTCTAATTGGGAATGCACCCTCTTTAAGATTTATCTTCATCTCCCTAATGATTCATGCACACCTTTATGTTCATGGTACCCCGAGGAAATAAGTCTTGATAATCCCGTAGTAACTCTATAATTTTTCCACTTCTAATTTTGACCAATAGTCTCTAATTATGGCCTCCTTAGGCTCAACATATAATCTAATATTTATTTTATTTGTCTTCATAGGCTCATGATAGGCACGCATGGTCTTATCTCGCACTATCCAACACCTCACACCTAATTGTTGAATGGTCCACATCCAAATTTTCTACTTCTTCATCATCCACTAAGTAGACCATTTTTCCTTTTTCTTACTCAAGGTAAACACATTTAAGTAGTGTGGCATCATCTCTGTTTCTTCAAAAAACGTGCTCCAAAGTCCCCTTCATCAAGTAAATCTTGAATGAGTTCCTCTCGCCTTTCCACTATCCCCATAGTTAAGTGCTTTATAACCTTTAATACTTCTTATACGGAAGGATTGGTAGAGAAGAATTCAAATGTATGGATCATTCCTATAATTAAATCCTTCCAATTTCTAGTCTCTCTATGGAGTTCTGCATAGAGATACCAAGCAAGCACGTAGCCTTATAAGCATGGAATGAAACTTGTGCACACATAGTGAAGGTAGTAAATCTTCTTGCCCCTCTATCTAGAGTCTCTCACACTGTTGAACATGGTGTTGAACAAGTTGATTACCATGATAAATACATATTTGAGTAGGTGCATTGCTCCTCAATAACCTAGTAGCAAGAGAAATCCTAATTTCATTCCATCCTATAAGATTATCCTTATGGACCACCCACTATGGCATTTTTATCCCACATAGGGTATATGCTAGCATATTCCTTCTCTCTAACTGTTCTACCCACTACTCCTCCATGGCGCGCAGGAACACCATAGGGTCTCCTTCTTCGGCATAATGAGAAACCAAGTTATTACCTATTCTCCTAATATAATGTGGTCGTAATCCCTAGAAAATATACTCTTTACTTCGTGCCCCACTAACTCATAAGTTCTATGAGCCTAGTTATCACAAGAAACACTTGTAGTATTCTTTGATAGAATTGTTCATCATCCCACTAAATGATTCCTTCTTTAGATGGCTTAAGAACCTTTAAATCCTAGATGGCATGTACATAAATATGATTCAGGTCTTCTTCACTCAAGGGATCAACATAGAGTACAAATTTTCCATCTGTTAATGGGATAATAACCCTTTCCTCCTTGTTTTCAAATTTGATATAACCCTTGTTGAACTGAAGATTAGCATTATTTTCATAGCACCATAAACACCCTAGTAGATCTGGGAAGCTATCTACCTCTGCTAGTGCTAAGACCTCAAAATATCAAGTGAACTTGGCTCCTTGTATGGTAATATATGCATATTTTAAAACTCGATGGGAGTAGCCTTAGTTTGATTAGCCATGAACAATACACTAGAGGATGAATGCAATGGGGGTATCCCCATTTGTACCCATGCATATAAAGTAAGAACATTGACTTTTGTGCCTATATCAATCAATATATTACTCAATATCCACCCATCCACAACAACATTTAGATTGATTTCCTTTTCATAATCTAGGCTATGAGAGGAACTATTTACATGTAGGATCTACCATCCAATCTTAGTACTTGCACGTGGAGTGTTTCCCTTTAACCAATTCCCTAATAGTGGAATGATATTCTCCTGGCACAACATTTTACACACTTCTCTCAAGTCATCCATATCAGTTTTGACCATCTCTGATGCTTTCTTTTTCTCCATCTTCCGTGATTGCTCCTTTAAATACTATATTTCACCCTAAAGATTTTGAGTACCTCCATATTTTCCTAATAAACCTCCTTCGTTGGGTAGGATTTGGTACCATGCATGTAAAACCTCCTACTTAGTGATGGTAGGCCTATGGTGTAATGCCTCTTTGGCCTGCGAGCTGCTTGATGCGGGTAGTTATCCTTACTTTGTAATGCCTTAGATTCTAGTTCCAATTTTGGCATCCTTTGAATTTCCACAATGTGCTATATCCTAACCATCCCTGCACCTTTGTTGTCTTATTTATGCTTCTTACTAATATGCTCATACAAGTCCAGGAATTCCTCATAACTATGATTATTTCCACAGAATGAACATGTAATATTTTGAGGACATTCACGCCTATATTGGTCAGGAGATCCACATGTATAACATATTCCACGAGGGAGCTCATCTCATCTACCACCATGGCCTTATTATCTAAATCCATAATGGTATCCTTGTCCTCTACCATGACCACATTCAAAATTCCCTTCATTCTAATCATAATGCACCTCATTGTGATCCCTCGATCTGATGCTCATTCTTTCCTTTAGAGTTATCTAAAACTCCTGTATGTCGTAATCCAATATCTATAGCGTCATGGATCTGACCAATTAGTTGGTAGTCCTTCGTGTCATGAGTCATGGACTTGTAGATTTTACAGTAGCATGAAATGTTCTTCCTTATCACATGTTGTAGTAATAGGAAGTAGTAGCTAGCATCATGGTTTAAATGGCATATCTCATGACTAACTAACAACGGTGAGAACATAGATGCGTGGGGAAAACTACCCTTTGTGTAACCTTCCACTTCACAATCTATGCACCAAATCCTCATGCATGTCTCATGTGCTGAATTTTTTGATAGCTTCTCCAACTACTTTTCCATAGCTATGATCTGTGCTTCTAAAAATGGGCTTACCCTAGTGTATATACTTCTAACTGCCTCAGCATGTAAAGCTACTTCAAGTACTTTGTGTGGATCAATGTATGTCTTATGTGATAGTTCCTTTCTAAAAGGTGTAATCAGGCCTCCAACGAACCATTACGCATCTTTGGTTTGCATGAATATCATAATAAAGCTTAGATAACAACGTTTTAAAGCGAGAATTATACTTTCTCGACACTCTCACTAGTGTCTTGCTTAGTATCCTTTAGTGCGATTATAATCTTACGCTCAAACTCATGGATATGAAATACTTTGAGGAAAGTATATTTTAAAGCTGTATATTTGACACAAGTTTGATTAGGGTCAAACTTTTTTGTACTAATTTGTGTGCGTGCCCTTGTAAAATAGTATAAAATTGGCTTTCCCTACAATCAAAATCCATGATTCATTTTTTTCACCATAGTATTTCACACATGTGTACATGTTCAATAACATATTTTATTCCCCTATACTCTAGGAGATGAAGAGACATCTCCATGTAAATATTTTGGGGTTGGTGTGGACCTCTCCCACCTCATCTAGAACCTCTTGTGTTTCCTCTACCTTCAGAACCAAAAAATCCATCAGATTGAGGGCCACCTATACCTCCTAGATCCCAAACCTATAGTTGGGTTCAAACTAGAATATGTAATTCTTTATGTCCCAATAGTAGTGAACTTGAAGTGTACCTCGACATTCTCGCGAAGTGTTACCAATCCCGGAAGAGAGTCCAAATTTTTTTGCACCTGAATTATTATGTGCGGATGATACACCCAAAAGGTACTTCCATATAACAACAAAGTTGTCTATGCTGCCATCATTTTACTTCTTGTATGACTCACTCCTTCTCTCCCACTTCTTGAATTAGATTGTTGACTATTTGTTGTACTAGATACTAGAAGACCAAGTGTAAGGGAAAAGTTTCTAGGTGGATTCGGATGTGCACCTTTGGCCTAGGTCATTTCTTCTTGTGTGTTTATGTGAGGCCAAGGAGGGTTCCTTGTCATACTTTCCTAAATGGGGAGTTCCTAATGCTTGGGTTCCACGTCTTCCATGTGAACTTCAAATCCTTCCGATTTATCTCTCTCCACAACTCTATTCACTCGGTAACCTCCCATTACTTATCTACCTCCCTCTCACATGCCTCATAATAATTAAGTTTCCTTTCATCTCTCTACCTCTTTGCCGCTAGGTCTGCCATATTTCACCAAGCCTACTCTGCCTTGCGCATGGTGGGTTTTAGTTAGCCATGTTTTTACTCTCCAAGTTCAGGGTTACAATCAAAATTTTGAGCATCAATTGAATGCCTTGCAGGTAAGTTCCCATTGGATATCGAAAAAGTGAAATTTATCTAACTTTAGGCACGAATAAGTGGAAATTGAGTAATCCAAGATATAATTGTTTAAAACACCATGGAACCTCATATCCACAGGCGTGATTCCAAAAATATCAGCATCATAGAGGGTATGAAACTCTTCTCAAATCCATACAAGTGTGTGATACCTCCTATTCCATTTAGACACGTAATCAACCAGCCACTCATACAATTCCACTAGAAAAATAGTGAAGAAGATTTCATAAAAATAGTCATACTGATTTTTCTCTACCCACGTCATGCGTGCGTCAAACTCGAGATCCGGTTACGAACCTCCATGCGTATTCTTCTTTTAAGTCATGTATCTAATCCTCAACACTTGCTAGGGTTAACCGGTATGTCTTCATCATGAACCATCCTAAAAAAACTTAAAAATAGGTCCGAAATGAAACCAATGATGCAGCCTATAATTCACAACTAAAAGCCTAGGTGTGCTTTGGCACATCACTCAACCTAGAATGAGTGCTCACTCGAAGTGAAAAATGGTACCAATACCCTCTTTAGGTTTGTTGTTACGGGATGTTAGAATGATGAATAATTAATGCATTTCGATCCGTAATTAATACATCATTCTACATTGCATGTTCAAATATAGTTCTAGAGAACAATAGGCTAAATGATAATCATGATGAAGTTAGGCATACAAGAAACCATTATACTCAGGATTAATACTTTGATTCATGCAATAAACTCCATTGTATAAAAACACAAGAATACGCAGAAGCTTGTTACAATAATAACATTACATGCTCATGTACATAACAGTAATGATAACATACTCTCACAGTAATTTAGTTCTACATATATATCTATCACTATCCTATACTATACAGTTCATCACATATTTATAAGGGTGGTGACTTTACCTTCACTACTTATCTATTCCCAAAATAGATCACATGCTGAAAATAGCCGTGTGCCTTTACAATTACAACCACACATGCAAGTGCGCTAACAATAGATCTCTCCTAGCTAACTATTAGTCACAATTATATCTTTAGTCCACATCCATGCAAAGTGCTTCATAGCTGTTCTTCAAAAAATAGTTGATGCATGTCACACAAGTATTTTCCTATTTGTGTGCCCTACACGCCATCTTCTAAAAATAGATCATAAACATGAAAATGGCTTATCATGTATCTATCTTTTCCTCCACACATGATTCCTTTCCGATCCTCCTGTGCCTTTGAATGCACTCGATCTTCCACAATAATCTTCTATATTCCGTATGCTAAGTGTAATACATTGTATGTTCAACAATACATGTAAGTGTTCTAATAATATATGTCCTATAATTAACTTTAAAAAGAAATCCTATTATTAACTCAAACCATGCATGGATCTTATCATTTGCTCATTCCCAAAATACCATTGTGTTGGCAAGAAATTTTTTTGAGTGGAAAAACTTGTGGATTCCTTGCAATGCTTAGGGAATCTAAATCCCTCTACTTAACGATGTAGCTATTGTATATGTATGCACATGAAAAGGTGGATTTATGTGGTGGCCTTTTGGTTGGGGATCCAATAGGGGCACTCCACTGACCTTGCAGCAAATGCTTGCATTTATCTACAAGGGGGTAATTTTATATGAAGGTGGGAAAGGGAGTGAGAATGGAGGTAGGATAACTAATGCCGCAAGTAGAAAATTAGAGTCCTGTACACACACTAGTTAGAAATTTCAATACATGCATTCATGAGTAGGAACAACCTTGCAAATGGAAACAAGATGAGATAAGATTGCAAACTCAAAGTTTCTTAAATATCCTCATCAAAGAGGCTATAAAATACTTCTTCTTGTATTGATGCTTAAACATAAAGTGTACATAGTGGAGAAATGGAGGAAGTTAAAAGGGGGGAAAATGGAAGAAAATGGCTATTTCCTTTGCCTTCTCCAAGTACAATGCACAAGTGAGTTTACAAGATCAATTGCCAACCCTCTATAATGGTGTGAAGAAGCCATTAAATATCATCAAGAAAAAGTTACAAATTCTTCTTTGTTAGCAAGAAGCGGTGACAACTTCTCAGTCATTTGCATCCGTTCCGATTCTTGATTCGTAAAGAAATGCCAATGGCAGAAAAAAACTAGAATTTACATAATGTAGCCATTACACTCATTTTGTAACTTTGAATTTTAACCATTCATCTTGCCTTTAAAAATTTAAACCAGAGCCATCCACATGGGATAAATTTACTAGAGCGGAGTGCGAGAGGATGCCTTTTTCATTTATGAATTTATAGAGATTTGGCATTTTTTATATTCTTAGTCTGCCCTCCCACTTTTGATATAAGCCTAACACGTGGCTTCACTTGAGTGGAGATAGAGTCATGGGTCACTTTTATAATTTTACCTTTTTTCAATGCGATCTCAAAAAAACAAATTACTCTATAGGCCCGCCTCCCCGCTTTGACCTTCGATGCGGTCTTTATATTTGATTTTATCCCTTATATCATGATTGGGATGCGGGTCACTTTTTAACTTTAAGCCATTTTGGAAACAAGGCTCAAAAAATCAAAAGGCTCTAACGATCCACTTCCATGCTTTAAATTTTTAATGGCAGCCCAAGATTTGAATTTTGCCTTTGTGTTTGGTAGGACTGCGGGTCACTTTTTAACTTTAGGCACCTTTAATGAAAAAGGCTCAAATTCTCAAATCTCCCCGACGATCCGTCTCCCTGCTTTGACTCTTTTGACGGCGGGCTCAAGATTTGACTTTTTCCTTTACACCTGATCAGGGCTGTGGGTCAATTTTTAAATTTAAGCCCCTTTAATGAAAAGGATTAATTTCTCAAATCTCCTCAATGATCCACCTCCCTTCTCTGACTCTTTTGACTTGGTGGGATCAAGATTTGACTTTTCCGTTAAGCTGATCGGGGTGTGGGTCACTTTTTCACTTTAAGCCCCTTTCTTGAAAAAGGCTCAAATTCTCAAATCTCCTAATAATATGCCTCCAATTATATATGTCCACATACCCATGTATAATGGAGATAAAAGTTTACTGGGAAGAAAATGCCCACCATTCACGATTTGTGGAAAAATGCGAGAGAAGAATAAAACTCCACCATTTCGTACTTGATTTTCAAATTTATTTTGTGAACCAAGGGATTGAAAAAAATACAAGGTTCAATGATCCATGGCATATAAAGATTGAAAATTTCATTCAAATGAGGAAAACAATAGAATTTTCACGGGTCTATACGGGAAAATAGAAAATTTATGAAAACGTGTGATGGATAGTTTAAACAACTTCAAATCATGAATTTATCTATCTTTTCAGAATTCTAACTTTACTTGAACACCTCTAAAGGGTGGGAGTTCAAAATATTTTAATTTTTAATTAGAAAATGAGGGGGATTTCGAGGGTGACAACAAGCTGGCTTTAGCTTGGGGACATGACATGGACTGAGCATAGTGAAGACATGACATGGGAATCCAGAATCTCAATCTCTAGACCCTGTAATTCATTGACTAGTGCCTTATCCATTGGGCCTTACAGAGTCATGTATAACTTTGAGAAAGAAATATCTAAAGAAGGAAACACACAAACACACAACAGAAGGGGAAACAAAACCACACAATAGAAAGGGAAACACACCAAATAATCACCTATGGTACAAGGCGGGGGACAACCCGCTTTCACTAATGATATAATTTCAAGTATTACCCAATCTGAGGCAATTCCACTGGCATTCCATCCAAATATGAGAGAAGAAAATCATTCTCGCTGCAAGCTTCATGAATCTAGAATGGGATGAGCCATAATGAATCAAACTTTCCATGGTTGCCTTTTGGTACTCTTCTCTTATCCCATAGCAGGATAAAGTATCTAAATTTGAATTCTCTTGCCTTGGCCTTCTTATCAAAAATATTATTTACTTTCAATTGGTGCTCCTTAATGTGATCCACCACTTGGAGTCTTTTTTTCCAACTTCTCAAGAAATAGGATCCTCTTGTCAATAGAATCCTTGTACTGACCATCTTCTATTTCCTGTAGTAGCTTGAGAGCTAACATCTCAACCGTGAGAGGAATTTCTACTTCGACTCCATACAATAGTTGGAATGGTGACATACCTATTTCCTTCTTGGGGGTGATCCTATCCACCCACAATGCATCATACAACCTTTTGTGCCAATTCCTTTGATTCTCGTTTATAAGCTTGCGGAAAATGGTCACAATGTTCTTGTTGCTTGATTCAGCCTGTCTGTTTCCTTGTGGATAGTAGTCAGAAGAATGAGCTAGGGAGATTCCGTAGCTATAGAAAAAATTGGTCAGCTCTCTTAAAGAGAAATA
This sequence comes from Taxus wallichiana var. yunnanensis, assembly GCA_018340775.1. NCBI lineage: Eukaryota > Viridiplantae > Streptophyta > Pinopsida > Cupressales > Taxaceae > Taxus > Taxus wallichiana. The sequence goes on from CM031240.1 coordinate 454,598,210, forward strand.
GGTAGCATTATCTGCTACAATCTTCTTTGGCACTCTGAAACAGAATATGATATTCTCCTTGATGAAGTTGCATACTTGTTTAGTTGTTGGCTTGTTTGGGTGGAATGGCTTCTACCAATTTGGTGAAGTAGTCCGTTGCTATGAGTACATAGGTGTGCCCTGCACTTAAGTGAGGGTTCAAAACACCAATGAAGTCTAGCCCCCACTGTTGAAATGGTTCTTTAATAACCACATGCTTGTGTGGTAATGCAACAAGTTGTGGTCTTCCAACTAATCTTTGGCATGCTCTGCATTTAGAAACACAATCTCTAGTGTCTGCAAAGATGGTGGAAGATGTAATTTCCACCACATTCTTCATCATGATATTCTTTAAGCAAATTTTCTTGTTGTTCTTTATTTACGAACCGAGGAAACAACCATCTAGGCCTTGTTAAAGGTGAATCACAAGCACTTCGAATGTCCGCAACTCAATGGGTTGAGACTCTCAGTGCGATTGCATAACATGGAGCTTTTCCCAAGTGTAGGACCTTGCGAAATAAGAAAATCTCTCTGGATGAAGGCCGGTTCCTATTCCTCTGTTCAGATGCAAACGTAAAAAATGCAGAGGGTTTACTCAAAAACCTAAACTAACTTACCAAGGAGACAGGGTAAGAAGATGCATAAAAATAAAACCTAAACTAACAAAGGTGATGCACCGAGGAATGAAGAACACCTGTCTTGCCAATAAACACAGACCATTAAAATGTAATGCAAGATCATGCACAGATAACCGGGTTTGCAAAGTGAAATATCGGGAAGATGCAAATAAACATAGAGAGGGTTAAGTATCATCCAAAGACATGCATTATTTGCTCCAAATATTGATACAATACGCTACAGAATGCCAAGAGGAAAATTTGCATTACAGTTTTAAATGGGAGGTTTGAACTTCCACAAATTCACCTACCAAAGAGAAGAAGGGAGGGGAAAAACAAGAATGTCAAAATTTAGAAAGAAGCCCATCCTTACAATTTATAGGAAGAAAGAGAGAGGGAAGAGAGAGGAAATCCAAATCTACCCCAACCACCTCCAGGTTGCATTTAATTTATCTCATTATGGTGGTAGGTGAGAACCTAGCAAACTTAAAAAGTGGTGAATTGTATTTTGAATTTTTAAGAACTTGTTCCCACCCAATTAAATATATATAGTAATAGTTAGATAGAGGACCTCGTAAGATTTCCAAAAATTCCAACCTTGCATGAATCCGAGCTCCTTGTGAAAAGTTATGGCCATTTGAATATTTGGGTCGAGTGCGCTTCTGTCAAGACTCGAATGTTGCACCTCCTGAAGGTGTGCCATAGGCACATCCATATTCATGTCGACATACCCTTACGTACACCAAGGCGTGAATATTTTCATGTCGACATCCATTTTCATGCGCCCTTAACTGCACCTTGGCGCATATATTTTCATGTCGACATCCATTTTCATGCGCCCTTAACTGCGCCTTGGCGCATATATTTTCATGTCGACATCCATTTTCATGTGCCCTTAACTGCGCCTTGGCGCATATATTTTCATGTTGACATCCATTTTCATGTGCCCTTAACCTACGCCTTGGCGCATATATTTTCATGTCGACATCCATTTTCATGCGCCCTTAACCTATGCCTTGGTGCATATATTTTCATGTCGACATCCATTTTCATGCGCCCTTAACCTGCACCTTGGCACATATATTTTCATGTCGACATCCATTTTCATGCGCCTTAACTCCGCACCTTGGGTGCATCCACTTTCATGTTAACACCTTCGATGTGCGTCTCTTACGTGCAAGGCAATAAATTTTCGGGGTCTGAGTTTCTTTGATTTCCATATTCTTCCGCTTGTCTATATCTACCCAGGGAAGATATATACAAAAATTTGGCGACTCAACGGGATCACCTGCCTGCTAGGTAGAAGATCAGTGGCCTTTTAGCAATCCATTGGGTATAGAGTCATAAGAAAGCCTGAAATCTGATATGAACTTTGAAAACTTCCCTCTGAGCCACTTGAAATCCGTTGAACTTAGAGTTTCCCTCACCAAAATGCCACTGAAATGAACTATGCAAGAGCAAAGCCAGCAACACAAAAACTATGTACAAAACTAAAAATCATACATGCTCCAAATGGAATATGTAGAGTGTGCACAAGCACTTCTTTTACTGAAAGCAAACCTACCTACTCTACTCTAACTGGAAGCAGAGGTGAGCTAAACAAACCCTGTAACTGGTTGTGCAAAATAGCTTCCTTTCTTCAAAATTGGCAACCATGCAACTAATTTGGTACTGAACATGGCTGATTGGATGAGTGGAAAATCAACAAAAAGCTGGTCTTCTACCCAAATCATCAAGGTATCAGCTGAAGGCAAATTCAATACCTCTTTTAGTTGTTCTGCATTTGGATTGGAGAGGTATGACAGCTGATCCTTGGTTCTTTGTAGCTCATCCTCATGCTTAGAAGCAAGCATGACTGGTTGTGACTTCTCCTTTGGCTCCAATAAAGCCAAATACCTGATTGGGCAAGGTATGGTCCTTTGAGTATGCCCATTGCCCTGTTTTTCAACTCCAAGAATGGAGTTCTCTTGTAGAGCCTCTTGAATGGATGATGTGGAAGCAATGGTAGAACCTTTCTTCCCTTTCTCTTCCTCCAATGAAGAACATGAAAGATTAAAATCTTCCAATCTTGGTTCCAAAGAGCTGTTATAAGATGCAGGCTGCTACAAATGAATGCTCTCCTTCATGACAGTAGGCTCAAGTATTTGGGATGTGGAAGATGAAAGAAAGAATGGTGGAAACTCAACTGGTTCTTCTTCATCAAAACAGTCCTCCAAATCTGACAGATAAACTACCGCATTGTTGTCCTACTGTGAATGCTCAACTTCCTCCATGGTGTCTTATTGATTTGTAACTTGATCATCATGGTTTCTTTCATCCTCCAACATTGAGTTTGAGAGATCAAACTCTTCTTCAGCACTAGAACTTGAGAGAGATGAAGTAGAAAGAAGAACTGAAGGTTCTCCTGTAGCCTACTTTGTGCTCAAAGCCCTTGGATCTGCAATTTTCTCCTCCACAACTAGAATGTGCTCCTCTTCTTTTGGATTTGGAGCAGCTTCTTCCTCCTCTACTACTTGAAGACAATCCTGCTCTTGATAGAACTCTTCCTCTAGCACGAAGTTCGTTAAGTCAAACTCTTCGATCTGCTACTCTAGAGGACAAGTTGGGACTGTAGGATCTTCTTCAGAGCTTTCTTCCTCCATGGCTGATTGTGCAACTTGAATTGAATTAGCATTCTCTTCAAATAGAATGCTAACATGGACACTACTTTCTGAGCAAACTAACTGCTGGTCTGCTTCTTCTTTTTGCTCTTCTTCTGCTGTCACAAAATCAGTCCTAACCACCACCTGTTCTCCAACTCCAACCTCTTCTGAAGGCTTAACCATCAAGGGGATCTTTTTCATCCCAAATTTAAGAGCCCAACTCTTCAAACTTTGAATTTCTTTATCTTTGTTTGGATTTTCTTTTTGTTGTTGTTTTCCTTGACTGGCATTCTGATTTTTATCCTCCCAACATGGATTTGGGAATGCAAGAGGAGAAGTGGATTGTAACTCAATTGATTTGGAAATTTTTTGTGGTGGTGGAGGAGGTAGAAACTCTTGTTTATTTGGAGGAGAGGGTATTTCTGTTAGCTCTTGTGGAGGGGATGACTGTTTGGAAGGAAAGGGGAAAGAAGAATTGAGGTGTGGTGGGAGACTAGGGAATGGAGAAATGGAATTAACTCCTGGGGCAGAATTGACTAGATTTAGAATTTGAAATTCCAAATGAGATGATGCTGCTTGAGTGATGGGGTGAGAAAAACCAGATGATGGTGTAGGACTTACCCATTGACAAGGTTGTTCAACACCAATTTTATAGGCTTCTATCTCTGATGTCCATTGTGCAAGTTGGGGCAGCATCTTCATCATAAAGTCCAGCTTCTCCTGAGGGCTGAAGTGTCTTGGAAAAGGGCCTCCCCATGGACAAGGAGTCCTACAACCAATTCTAAAAGCCCTCATTTGAGCTGTTGCTCTTGATTGCACCATTTTTGCCTCCATCTTTTGGATTTTTTCCACAAAATCTGCATCTTCCATTTGATTGTCTTCATTGCATGCGTACCCTTGCTCTTGATGTGCTTCACAACCAAACTGACTTTGGTACTGCGCTCATATGGGTAGACATGCTGATTTTGAATTTGACCAAAATGCTGATTTGGAGGATTTGTAAAACATGTTGGAGGTGTGATATATTGTTGTTGTTGAAAATGTGAATTCCATGATGGAAATGAAGTCATGATTGCACAACTTCATGGAATGGAAAAGAATGAAAGAGATGGAAAGAAAGATGGATGGAAATGGATGAAAAAGTGGTCTGCAACTTAGAGAATGAGTTATTTACCAGATGGAGTCGCCAGATGTGCTTTTGAATATGCCTCTAAAAGGCTGGATCCTGCCAAGTTACACACCAAACTTGACAATATTGAAAATGGAATTTAAAACTTTGAAGGACCCAGAGGATGTAGTCTTCAATTTAGTATTTAGGTCTTGTTGTGCAGCTACTAATCCCCAAAAGGTACAAGAAACTTAGGACATGCTCAACAATTGGGAAAACCTGAAATGCAAAAACCATGAAATTTTGAAAGTCAAAATCTCAAAATCTAAGAATACCCTTTTGAATATTATCCCCGATATATCAATGGTAAAATTTTAACTTGTTTTGAGCAAGTTAAGTTCTTGAAAATTGATTTCAAAGTTCAGTTTGGAAGGTGAAAAATCTGAAATTGTAAAACCTATAATTTTTTCCTCCAAATTTCTTGAAAATTCCTTAAAATCCTATGGAATGACCTCTTGGTCCCACTGGGTGTGCCAAAACTATTGAAGGTGAATCACAGCACCCTTGAATGTCTGCAACTCGATGGGTTGAGACTCTCAGTGCGATTGCATAACATGGAGCTTTTCCCAAGTGTGGGACCTTGCGAAATCGGAAAAGCTCTCCGGATGAAGGTTAGTTCCTATTCCTTTGTTCAGATGCACACGTAAAAATGCAGAGGGTTTACTCAAAAAACCTAAACTAACTTGCCAAGGAGACAGGGTAAGAAGATGCATAAAAATAAAACCTAAACTAACAAAGGTGATGCACCGAGGAATGAAGAACACCTGTCTTGCCAATAAACACAGACCATTAAAATGCAATGCAAGATCATGCACTGAGATAACGGGTTTACGGTGAAGATCGGGAGGACGCAAATAAAAACAGAGAGGGTTGAGAATCATCCACATAAATGCATCATTTGCTCCAAAGATTGATACAATACGCTACAAAATTCCAAGAGGCAAATTTGCATTACAGTTTTAAATGGGAGGTTTGAACTTCCACAAATTCACCTACCAAAGAGAAGAAGGGAGGGGCAAAACAAGAATTTCCAACCTTTAGAAAGAATCCCCTCCTTACAATTTATAGGAAGAATGAGAGAGGGAAGAGAGAGGAAATCCAAATCTACCCCAACCACCTCCAGGTTGCATTTAATTTATCTCATTATGGTGGTAGGTGAGAACCCTAGCAAACTTAAAAAGTGGCGAACTGTATTTTGAATTTTTAAGAACTTGTTCCCACCCAATTAAATATATCTAGTCATAGTTAGACAGAGGACCTCGTAAGCTTTCCAAAAAGTCCAACCTTGCATGAATCTGAGCTCCCTATGAAAAGTTATGGCCGTCGAATATCCGGCAGGTGGGTCAAAAGCTGCTTCTGTCGGTGCTCAGAATGTTGCACCTCCTGAAGGTGCGCCATAGGTGCATCCATATTCATGTTGACATACCCTTACATGTGCCAAGGCACAAATATTTTCATGTCGACATCCATTTTCATGTTCCCTTAACTGTGCCTTGGTGCATATATTTTCAGGTCGACATCCATTTTCATGCGCCCTTAACCTGCGCCTTGGCGCATATATTTTCATGTCGACATCCATTTTCATGCACCCTTAACCTATGCCTTGGCGCATATATTTTCATGTTGACATCCATTTTCATGTGCCCTTAACCTGCGCCTTGGCACATATATTTTCATGTCAACATCCATTTTCATGCGCCCTTAACCTGTGCCTTGGCGCATATATTTTCATGTCGACATCCATTTTCATGCGCCCTTAACCTGCGCCTTGGCGCATATATTTTCATGTCGACATCCATTTTCATGCACCCTTAACCTGTGCCTTGGGCACATTCACTTTCGTGTTAACACCTTCTGATGTGCGCCTCTTACTTGCGCCAAGGTAATAAATTTTTGGGGTCTGAGTTTCTTTGATTTCCCATACTCTTCCACTTGTCTATATCTACCGGGGAAGATATATACAACCTGGCCTCTTTTTTAAAGTGGATGATTCTAGATTAAAAATTTAGCTTCCTTCAGCTTGAGTGTTCTCCTTTTCTTTTGTAATCAAGATGGGGAGGGATTTCTCCATATGTTAGGTAATATGCAATATCAACATACTACTCATCAAGTAGTGGTGACAAAGAGAACATGTGGGTTGTCTTCTGAATAAGTTGAGTAGGCATATTTTTCTTCAACCATGTTGAAATTTGAGTGTTTCATATTCAACAATAAACTTACACAAGCCATTTCCCCTACCAGATTGGAGGGTCAAATCTCCAAGTCATATTCTTGAGTATTTGCAATCAAATTTCCTCTTTTAGTTCTAGGATCTTGCCATGTCAAGATGGACTTGATTTCACCGCTAGGTACCATCACCTTTGTATGGGAATTTAGGATGTAAAACCCGGAGTTTTTTATAGCCTTGACCACTACATAGGCATGATTCTCCAATTGGATGTATTTTAGATCATGATTTTTCAAAGGACAACTCATGAAATCAATATGTGCTTCCACACCTTCATCATTTTTCGAATGAGAAAGATAGAGAGTGTATGTTATGATGCATAACAATACATGATGAATTTTTTTTTAAAATATGGAGATATAAGAGTAAGAGCCTTGCAATGGATTTCTTGATCTATTTGAATGATTCCTTTCCTTCATTGTTCCATTTCAAGTTTTCTTGTGGATTCATCATGGAAGTGATGTGCTTCGTCAACTCAAAGCAAACTCGTGCACAAATCCTTTCTTTCTTATGGGCGGGGATAATGATTAAATGGATATAAACCTCTCGGGATCAATGTATGCTCCATGTTTGTTCACATTGTTCCATAATAACTTTCCTTCTCGTGACTCCAAAAATGCACTTTTTGGATTTAGTGATATGCCATGTTTTCTACACCTTGCAAGTACCTATTCTAATTGATAGATATGATCTCCCATATTATTTAAAAATAATATGAGATCATCAAGATATATGACAATATAATGCTTTAGATATTTGAAGGCCAAATCCATCACCCTTTGGAACGTATCTCTTGAATTGATTAGGCCAAAAGGCATTCTATTGTAGGCAAAAGTGCCCCAAGGTGTTGTAAAGGATTTCTTAGTGTGGTCCTCCTCTGCCACTTTGATTTGATTATATCCTAAGAATCCATCAAGTAATGAAAGGATTTCAGATCCAGTGACTACTTGTAAGATATGGTCCATGATAGGAAGAGGATAATTGTCCTTTAGTGATGCCTAGTTAAAGTTGTGAAAATCTACACATATCCTTATTTCACCATTCCTCTTCCACACTGACACAATGTTGGCTACCCACATTGAATGGTGGATGGGAAAGATGATCCTTTCATTAAGCATCTTCACTACCTCCTCCTTGATGGTATCAGCAATCTTTGGGTTGTACGGCCTTTGTTTCTAACTGAAGGGATTAGCACCCTACTTTAAAGGAATTGAGTGATGTATTTCCTTTGGATGGAAGGATTTGAATTCATCATAAGAGTAGGCCAAGACATCGATTATTTCTTGAGTAAAGAAACAAACCTTCTTTTTCTTCAGTGAGCAACATTTTCAGATATTGACCATCCTTGGCTCCTTTGGGGTACCATTGTTTTCTTTATCAAAATCAGCTGGGCACCGAGAAGATTTCTTTTCTTTCTCTTGAATGAATTTATCATGTTTGTCAAAGAGGTCTTCTAAAGAGACTAGGCCTTTGGGAATTTTTTTCCCTTTCAATTTGATTACTCCCTCATCATCAATCCCTTCAATTCCTTCTTTCTCTTCTTTGGGGATTGCTTCTCGATGTGGATTTTCACCTCCTTCAAAGAAGAGACTATTGAAATTATCCCTTTTCTCTAAAAAGGATAGAATTTGGTTATCATCATTGAAGACTTGCCAATGATTTGTATTATCTGGTACACTAGGCCTAAATACCATTTCAATGGTCACTTTTTCTTTACCAAAAGAAGGATGAGGTGTCACTAGGGAAGCTGAAACTACAAGAGAATCAGCCTTTTCATTCTATTCCTTGGAATAGCTTCAATGGAAAATGCATCAAAAGATTCAATGCAATCCCACACTCTATTTCTGTAATACCAAAGTCTTGGATTCTTCACCTAATATTGTTGGCGGAGTTGATTTACTAAAACCTATACATCACCTCGGCATATTAGTTTCTTGATTCCCATGTCCTCTACTACACTCATGCCTAAGATTAGTGCTTCATACTCTGTAGTGTTATTTTTATTATCAAATTGCAGCTTGTAGGCAAATGGGTACAACTCATTGGAAGGAGAGTACAATACTATACCATCAAATTCCATTGTCCAAATTTGATCTTCTTAATCCTCCATGAGAAGTGGCAAGTTTTCCTCTTTTTCTAATGTGAGGAAGTAGTTTCCTAGCCCATAATTTTGAAAGAGAATGTTTGCTTTAGGATCATCAAACTTTCGACCTGTGAACTCCATTTTTATTATTGGTAGAAACTTCTTCATCTCACCTTTTACCGGGATAGTTACTGAGATGACCAATCCATTTTTATCTCTCCACCATGGTCTCTGCAGAAACTCTTACTCAACAACATACCCAAGGATGCAGGGATGTGTGCTACCAGTATGGTTAGGAGCACCTTATTGTCTAGAAAATCAGCTAGTGCTACATGTGCATATTTGTTTCTTCCTACCAATGACACTTCTTTGGATTCCATTGAGTAGTTCAAAGTGCCGTTTACAGGTTAAGGTGAGTCCTAGATAATTTACAACTTTGAATGACATCACATTGTCTAAGGCTCTAGAATCTATGATACAATTATTTAGCTAGAAGCCTTTAATGAGGAGTGACAGGTAGAAAGGTTCAACCCTGTTGGTTTTGGAGGCACTGAGGGATATCATGTTTTAGGAAGGTGGTGTGGATGGTGTGGGTAGTAATCCTTTATAATTAGGACTCAAGGATACAAGGTTACCACCACAAACTATATTAATGAACCTATCAAACTAGGCAGGGTGTGTTTGTAGGTATTCTATTTCTAAGAGATAGACTTTTGTTTTTCTTGAATGTTCCATAAATTCAAATGGGGTTATGTCGAGAGAGGAATAGGTTATGGAAATGGAAAGAGGTTATGGAAATGGTAGAGGCTTTGATACTTTGAGTGTTGAATTCTCCTTTTCGGGTGTATCTTTTGATTGAGCCTTAGATGTTTTTGCGGGAACAACATTTAAAGGAGAATTTTTCTAAACAAATTTTGAGTTGGGAGAAGAATTAGATGACTTACTTGGAATAGTAGTATGATTCTTGACAACTAGTGAGTCCGGTTTTTCTTTGGTGACTCCATAGAAGGTGGTAATGGTGATCCTTTGCTAATGATTTTATTTTGTGTGACCTCCGGAGAAAAATATTATTTATTCTTCTTATCCTTTACCGCCACCATTGAGGATGAAGCACCTTTCTGGGTTATGCATGAGTGAAGACAACACATGATAAACTCGTGAGCTTCTTCATCATCCCCATCTTCATCATCAACGTACTCACTTATCCCATTATGCATATCAACTTCCTCGACTTCAAGAAAGTTTTCATAGTCTTCTATATTTTCTTCTTTAGTTTCACAATTTTGCTTCCTCCTCTCGGCTCTTCAAAGTGTCAAAGATGGCATTGATGGTGGTGTTTGAAGAGCAAGCTGATGAGGAGGTGGAGAAATCCTTGGCCTATCTCGGAGGGTTTTTTCTCCCTGGAAGCATTCCACATTTTGATCCGAGATAGCTGCTTCTTTAAGGTAACCAAGTCATTTACCATTTTTGTAACATCATATTTGTGGTGACAAAATTTGAAATCCCGACCCTTTTACTTCCCATTTGGGCCTTTCACTCTACCGAAAAAATTAGATCATCATCGGTTTCTATTTTTTGATCTTGAGCTTCCCTTAATGTTCTTGGTTGGGTTCTTTTAAGGAAAAAACCTACTTTTGATGGAAAGGCACTGATGAAGAATCTTTTCAAATTATTTTCAGGAGGCACCACATCTTTAGGGATTCTTCTTATCACTATGTTATATCTTGCTACGAAGTCTCTCATTGACTTAGAGGTTTATTTCTTCATTTGTACTAATTAGACCAAAAGATCCTGACAATATTTATGCTCTTGAACCTATGTTCAAATGCACTTCTTATATCTTCCCAACAAGTGACAGACCTCAAGGGTAACATGTAGAACCATTCGACACTTTCTCTTGGATAGACTCCAAAAAGAGTCGATCGACACATCTTCATTCTCAACACTCAACACACGTAGAAGAAGTGATAAATGTTGCTACATGTTCTTCGGGGAGTTGAGAATCATCCCCTCTAAATTTTGGGAAGTTTTTTCTCAAGCCTCTTGGTAGCTCATGGAGTGGTTGAGCAAGAGCCAGTGGACCGGTGTTTCCTCCCCATGGTACATTAGGCCTATGGGCCTCACGATCACATTCACGCTCACAATCCCCCATTATTTTTTTTTTTGTTTCTATCCTCCAACCTTGCTAAGGTTATGAATTACTCATTGCTATTTTTTCATTTGCCTTGGCTTGAAGTCTCTCAATTTCTTCGAGTTGATCTCTTATTTCTTCGTCGGCTCTTTCTCCTCTTTCTCTAGCTTCTTCTTCATTCTCCACATCGGTGAAATATTAAAGGTTCTTGTTGATGTATGGAAATTCACCGTCCAAAGGATTGGCAACACTTAGGTTCCCAACGTGGCCGATTGCTTGAAAAGGAGGCCTCGGATATCGAGTAACTCTTGTCTCCTTTGAAGTTCCATGAAAATGGGATCAGTTTGTCCTCCTTGTCTTTGTTGTTGGGTGTATCTTCTATCCACCATCTTGAAAATCTATGCTATTCTTTGCAGTGCTGGAATTTGTCTTTGCCTCTTCAATTCAACAACACGTTCTTCTTAAAGGTCCAGAATTCTCATGGCAATGACATAATGATTGGGAATTTGTCTATTATGCCGATAACTTCCTCAAATCTGAAGCAATGTCTTCTTGGATGTGGAAGAGAAATTTAGGTCTTTCAATAGGAGGGTTTCCCAAAATAGCCATGATTTGAATCCATGTGGCTCATATAGCCATTCAAATTCTAGAATTTTTTCTCTTTTTTGAATTTTTAATTTTCTGACCTTGCGGTCACATTCAAGTGTAGATGCTACTAAATTTACCCCATGGTGGGCACCAAAAACTGTTGGCGAGGAAATTTTTGGGTGGAAAAAATTGTGGGTTCCTTGCTAACACTCTGGGAATCTAAGTCCCTCTACTTAATAGGTACAACTACTATATATGCATGCACATGAAAAGGTGGATTTCTGTGAAGGCCTTTCGGCCCGGGATCTAATAAGGGCACTCCACTGACCTTGTGGTAAATGCTTGTAGTTATCTGTAAGTGGGGAATTTGCTATGAATATGGGAAAGGGAATGAGAATAGAGGTAGGAGAAATAATTCCGTAGGTAGAAAATCATAGTCCCTGTACACACACTAGGTAGACATTTCAATACATGCGGTCATGAGAAGAAATAACCCTGCAAATGGCAAGAAGACGGGATAAGATTACGAACTCAAAGTTTCTAAAATATCCAAATCAAAGAGGCTACAAAATCATTTTTCTTGTATTGATGCTTAAAATTTTTTGTACATAGTGGAGAAATGGAGGAAATTAAGAAGGGAGGAAAATGAAAAAAAATGGCTATTTTCTTTTCCTTCTCTAAAGTACAATGCAATCATGAGTCTACAAGATTAATTTCTAACCCTCTAAAATGGCGTGAAGAAGCCATTAAATATATTTAAAAAATATTTACAACTTCATCTTTGTTCACAAGAAATGGTTACAAATTATCATTCATTTGCATCCATTCTGATTCTTGATTCACGAAGAAACGCTAATGGCGAAAAAAAATGATACTTTTCATAATGCAGTCATTACACTCATTTTGTAACTTTGAATTTGAACCGTTCATCTTGCCTTTGAAACTTTAAAGTAGAGCCATCCACGTGGGAGAAATTTACTAGAGTGGGCGCAAAGGATTCCTTTTGCTTTTTGTGACTTTATAGAGATTTGGCATTTTTTACATTTTTGGTCTGCCCTCTCGCTTTTGATATAAGCCATGATACGTGGCTTCACTTGAGTGGAGATAGAGTCACGGGTCACTTTTATAATTTTAGATTTTTTCAATGCACAATACAAAAACAAATTTCTCTGTAGTCCCATCTCCTGCTTTGACCTTTGATGTGGGCTTAATATTTGATTTTCTCCCTTATAGTATGATCGAGCTATGGGTAACTTTTTAACTTTAAGCCCTTTTAGAAACAAGGCTCAAAAAATCAAAAGGCTCTGACAATCTATCTCCCCACTTTGAATTTCCAATGATGGGCCCAAGATTTTACTTTTTCCTTTGTGTTTGGCGGGGCTACGGGTCACTTTTTAACTTTAAGCCCCTTTAATGAAAAAGGATCAAATTCTCAAATCTCCCCAATGAATCTACCTCCTGCTTTGACTCTTTTGACGGTGGGCTCGATATTTGAATTTTTCCTTTAAGGCCAATCAAGGTGTGGGTCACTTTTTAATGAAAAAGTATCAAATTCTCATATCTCTCCAATGATCCATCTTCTGCTTTGAATCTTTTGATGGTGGGCTCAAGATTTGAATTTTTCCTTTAAGCCCAATCAAGGTCACTTTTTAACTTTAAGCCCCTTTAATGAAAAGGGTCACTTTTTAACTTTAAGCCCCTTTTAATGAAAAAAAGGCGAATAGATATCAAAAGCTAATCGGGTAATCTTATATCTTATATCTCAATATGAACACTGTAATAATGGAATCTATGAATCTAAGGCGAAAGAAGGCCCTCCTAACCTGAAATTGTGTAATGGTTCTTATATTCGATATGCAACAATGGAATAATGGCTGCTCGGAGGCTCAATCAATGTAATGAGCTCTGTTTCCGAGATCCTGTTTCTTGGTTGTTGGATACGTGGGAAGTGACATGTGGGAGCTTCGTATATATCTCCAGACAAGGTCATAAAATGGTGATGGGTGATTTAGTGGGTTTGAGTTAACTATGGGTGGTTTTCTGGTCTAGCCCAGAAAATATTAGATTGATTGGCTTCTATGTTTAATATGGAGAATTGTACTATAATATCTGGTGGGAGTGGTGAAGATCTAAATACCAACGTTCATAAGCTGTGTGTCAATACTTAACTGATTTGTAGGCCCGTTGGGTTGTGGGACTTGGGGATCACAACCGTGAGTTCATGGTTGTTGTGGACCTGTTATGGTCATGTGAAGAATCAATCCCTTCTCCCAACTATCCAATAATCGTATGCCTTTTCAGCCTCTATGTTTAGAACTAGAAGTTGTATGATTTTCTCAGAGTACCTAACAGGTGTTCTGGCAACTTGAATACGTAAGCTAGTATCTATGTCAATGAGGAGGTCTCTGCGTTGGGTTGTGGAACAAAGGATCACAACCAAATGTTTTCTCTCATTTGAATCCTTGCACAGTCATTCAGATGTTTTATCAAGGCAATCTATAGTTTGGATGGTTTGACCAGAATGTGTAAGCTTTGTCGTCTTCGATGTTTAATCCTCTTAGTTGCTCACTAATTGCTTGTAAATTTTTGTTGTTGCTCGAAAGACTGTATCTGAGGTCTGATCTATATCAGCTAATGTTGTAGGTAGATTTGGCTGAGGCACTACGGGTTCAAATATATACTCTCTAGGCTCTCTAGGTCTGTGATTGTCATACAAAATGATTCAACTTTTAACTAACATTTAATAAACTGATTACAAAAGAAGTATTTACACTATGCAAGCATTCTTCTATTTTTGTATTTTCAATGATGTATTTTAATGAAATTAAAGAGCAACTACTCTAGTATATCTATAAAATGAACAACTAATCTAATAACAAGAATAAAAACAAGCAACGTAGCCTGGTATGGCTATTTGCTGTGCAGTTGTGATTTTATCCTAAATATCTAAGCAGCTATATATTTTGAATTGAAAGGCTCTCGATCCTACCTTAGAAGTGAGGAATGAATCATAGTTTCTTAGAAACTATCAATCCCCATAGCTTCCCGGTGATATCGAGAGTGAACTTTTAACTGAAATGAAATAATTCACTACTCTATTTGATATGTCGTAACTAGAACTTTGATAGCTCAAACTGGCATTTACAAAATAGTGGTAAATCTAGTTGTGTGTGATTTTGTCCCCTCAGTGTGATCTCCTCATTCCTTCGTGTCCTCGTGAATCCTAGAAAGTGTGTATATGATAGTATCAATAGAGGATGGTATTTGAACAATGGAAGCTTTGGATATAGACCGAATACAATGCGAGTAGGAGAGAGATAGCGCAAGTGAACAGAGCTTGACTATGTAATTCCTAGTGGGATTTATTGTGGGAATACAACACAAGTGTACCGAGAGTTTTAGAAACTATCCTTGTGACAAAAAAAAACTGTAACTTTAATGGATTCTAGTCTAGAAATGAAGCTATTCTATGTTAAATTGATTGTATGCAAGTAACAATGAAACAAGATTGAAACAAGAAGATGATATGACCTCTAAAATGCCAACAATGGAAGCAAAACATGAAACTAATAGAATTCTAAGAAAGGAATTGAAAAAAACTGAACAAGAGAATTGAGAGGATGAGGGGCCATTTGCTTGAAAACAAGTTGGCTATTTATAACCAATGCATTTACCAGAGGGTAACTCCCATTAGAACTCTTTTACTATAAACAAAGGAAAAACACTATTACCAGGGGACCAAAAACATTAATGCAAGCCAAAGTGGTTGAAGAAAGCATGTAAAATCAAGATTTACATTTGACGTGATCGTCGGAAGGATCTGGAAAAATGTGGAGACGCCGCCGCCTATGCGGGGTGGTAGTTATCGGACCGCCCCCATGTCTGGGTGGCGGTCACGTGGGACCGCCAGAGGGGTGGTGGTTTCATCACTGAAGACAAAATGCAAGAAGAAAAGGGGAAAAAGGGAAAAACAAAGCATGTGGAGGCTGAGCGGGGCATGCGGGATACAAGCGTATACATGGCGAGCCTTTCTAGATTCCGAACACCTTTGAGGAGACCTGTATCATCATTGGGGCATGTGTAACATCGTTCGGTGGTGTAGTACCCTACAATTTTGGGTACGTACATATTGCCCCCTGGAGAAGCATCTTAGCCATGAAGAGGCGTAAAATGGTGGATCTGAGTATGGTGGTCCCGAAATGGGGAGTTAGGAGTTATACACACTGTGTGTGTTGGAAAGTCGCCATCCAAGATCGCTACTAAAAATGAAAAAGGGGACTCAAGTGTAGCTAGATAAAACAAATTGAGAAATAAGACTGAATTGACATGAAAAGAGGACTTACCATCTATGCGGGGTTTAGAACTTACCTCCGTTCGGTGCTCAAACCTATGAAAGACATTTGAAATCAAATTAAGAGGGCTATTTATATAAAATGAAGTCATTTTACTATTCATTTGTGTGGATTGATTTGATAGATTTTTGAGCTCTGGGACCCACGGTGATGGTTTTGATGAGAGTATAGTCAAAACGTTCATGGTGAGATAGCGATCATGCCTCCGAGAGTGGAACATCGACCCATGAAGTCTCAAGTTAGTTCTTCTCGATTTATTGTTTTTAGACCTAAAATGTGAAAATGATGAAATCTTCCTCTTGGGGGTCATTTTTGAAAATGTTAGTTTTAAATGTGTCTTTAGGGGGGCCCATAGGGTAGGTTTTCATTTTAGCAAAAATGGTGTATTTGCTTGTTTTTAAGCATTTTTAGGGCTTACGACCCGTTTAACTTTGTGGGACAGGACCGACCGCCCTGTGTAGGGTGGCGGTTATGGGACCACCGCCTTAGAAGGTGGTGGTTATGGAACCGCCGCTCTCTACAGAGGGTGCATGTCCATGACAGAGAGGAAAACAATACAAAGTTTAACTTATTTTTGCATGTATAGAATTTTTACGTGTTTTTACTAGTTTTTCCAACTGGATTTCAGTACTAACTTACTCCTTTTTGTGTTTTTGGGTGTATGCGAAGAAGGAGGAGTATATTAGATGGAGCCGAGAGAGGGAGTGTGATTGGCTCCCAGTAGTGTTAGAGGCACTCTCCCAGGTAGAGCGGGATACTCTCCAGAGGGCTGGTATTTGGAGGATTGCCCAGGTCCCTCACGTTGCACCTGCCAGTCACATATTGTGTGACTTATTTTCATACTGGGATGTGGATCAGAACACCTTCCGATTGCCAGGAGTTAGGGGTGAGTGGTCCATCACCCTGGAGGATGTTTACCATATACTGGGGGTTTCGATCCTTGGGTGGTGGCTATCTCTTAAGACAATAGTATCTAGATCACAGGTGGTTCAGTGGGCCACCTACATGGGAGATGCGGTTGTATCGATGGGATCGAAGAAGGGCGTGAGGATCCACTCTATTATTGAGTCAGACATTCCCTTGCTCCATAAGGCCATCATGGGCATCCTTGCATCCAGACTGATCAGGGACAAGGGAGGGGATACCCTCTTATATTGTTGGGCCCCCATTATTGCACAGATTGAGGGCCATGGACGTGTCTATGCTTAGGGAGCTAGATATCCTCGGGACTACCTACCATGACTTATACAGGGTAGTCGATTACAGGGGACAGTCACTGAGCCACCCGACTCTTGTCATGAGTTGGGTGTATGAGCATATCACCCCATATGGGAGAGGTGTAGAGGTGGAGGATCTCGGGGCCGTCAGAGTAGCGAGGTGGATGGGGATGATAGTTCTTAGAGCACCCCACCAGCCAGTGGCCTCTTGACCACTGCAGACATGGAGGCCACTCCTTATCAGGCCATGGTAGGGGTATGGGGAGAGGAGACCATTACTTTGATTTCCTATCAGACTACCAGCCAGTTGATAGAGATAGGGGGGAAGTTGGAGATCCACCCCTTTGATAGAGTTCCACAGTCAGTTTGGCCTCCCCTATAGTGACATGCTTCCTCCGGTGGTGCCAGTGTATAGATCTATCTGTGAGGCTCGGGGAGGTCCTAGAGGCCGGGGTTGGACTATTGTTACTCTGTGTACTCCTATTGTGGCTAGGAGGGTGGTACGTGCACGAGGGAGAGCCGGTGCTCCTCAGGCACCCCCTTACTTCAGATTGCCGCCGGTCCCACTCATAGCAGTGATGAGCCCATTGACGTGGACTCGAGTTTGAGGAGTTCACTTGGGGGGAGGACCGAGGAGGAGACAGAGGACATGGAGATTAGTGAGATGGGTGGGGGGGATGATAGTGATCCTGAGTGGCATGATACCTAGGAGATCCTACAGGCTAAGAGGGCGGAGCGGAGCGCAGAGAGGGTGACTCTGGTTTCAGAGGAGTTTCTCTCTCAGGATTTAGGTGGAGATGGTGAGTCTGTTGTAGGCCATCACATTGCCCTAGATGTGGGTGAGGGCACCAGTTAGTGGTGGCATCAGTGGTGGGTGTGGATCCTAGAGATCCTTCTTGGAGGCCTGGAGATCCGAGTGAGTTGTCACTCTTCTCTTGACATTTGTTTTAGTTAGAGTTGTCTAGTTTGTTATTTCTTTTTGTTTTGTTTACTCTTGGTTTTATGTTGATCATTTTCTAACTTGTTTTCTCCTTTGTTTGCAGTGACTGTTGATGATGAGTGGCGAGACTTGATTCACCGAGTGTGCACTGATACCTTGCTTCTCCCCTCGGAGAAGACTCATGTTGAGCTTTCCGTGGACGTGGGGGAGCCCTCAGCAGCTGGTAGGCACTGATGTTTTTTCCTCTATCTGGCATGTGGCGAAGATCATGACTTCTCTCCGCATGGAGGTAGCTGGATATAGGACAGCCGAGCGCTTGATGAGGAGGAGTCATTCTCATAGTGAGATGGCAGCTACTGGTCGTGACCATGAGCCCTTAGTACATTTGGAGTGCCGGCGTAGCTGGAGTCCTAGGCGTGGTCGTGCACCCTCTGAGGGATCCCATAGGGATTGAGAGACTATTTTGTAGCATTTTTTCAGATGTCTATATGAGTGTTTTTGTACTTTTCGGGCTCATTGAGAGTGTTTTGACCATGCCTAGTGCATGATGGCATTGTATATGAAACTTATATATATATATATATATATATATATATATATATATATATCTTTTTGGATCTAGACTCTTGGCATCTAGAATTTCGTGACTTGTTTCCACATGTGTACTTAGATATTTTTAGAATATTTGTTTTCATGTTTTCAGAATGTATGCAATGGATAACAAATGATAGTAAACAGAATGTTTTACTTTGTATGTTTTTGTAATGCTGATATGAGATGATACTAACATATGGTAGTACTGAACTTTTGAACTCTTTGGGAAATGTTTGTAATTTCTTCTTATGTTGGAAAAATGTGATGAATGCATAGTGATAAAGAGATGAACTTGCCCCAATCCCAAATCCATGCAACTAGTAAGATGAGGGCTCAACACCAAGAGTTAGGAAGGGCACAAGTTGTATGAGTTTGATTGAATGGAATGATGAGAGACAGAACAAACTAGTAATAGAAACCAAGTTTAGACCTACACACCTACCCTACTCAGAACTACCACCAAGCTTAGAAGGCCACTCACTTTCAGTTTATCTAGACTTAGATTCATAAATGGCAACTTGGTTGACAAAATCTGGTTTTGAGGATTTGATCTCTTTGGAATTTGGATATTTTTTTTCTCTTAATAGAATTTGATTTGTGTTTTTAGCATACCAAGATTTGTTCATTTGTGTGATTGGACCCCCCCCTACACCCTACCTCATGCCACTAGTAAGAAGCATGGGTTTGTCACCAAAGGCAAGATATAGGTGAGTAAGGGCACTTCTTTCCTTTCCCAACCTCACACCACTAGTAAGAGATGTGGGCTTATCACCGAAGGTTGATGGGGCAAAGAAGTGTGTAAAATAAAATATTTTGTTTGCTTGGTGCTTTTGATTTCATTTGATTTTGACTTTTTTGACCTATAACTTTGGGATATCCTTTCATTCAAAGAGATTTAAGAGGGATAGATGTGACACCAAGAAGCTTCTAGAATAGACCGTAGGCAAGGACAACTTCACCTAGTAGAAAGAAAGAGCAAAGCCAAGTATGCAGGCCTTGGTATGGTTTTCATCAATGCTTTGTCTGTCGAACTTGATGAGAAGATTTGAAAATAGTTGATGATGCTTGAAGAGATGTGATATGAATGCTTTTGCCAATATTTTCAGAAATTTGTAACAGATTGTTTAAGAGTAAGTTCTGGACTACCACTTTTATGAAATGGATAGAATGAAGTAGCTAAAAGACTAATGCAATGTAGGTAACTATAATGTACAAGTGGTGATTTTGATGTTTTATGCGTAAAACCATTTAAGATGCAAGGAATTGATAGTTTCACTAAATTCCTCACCTTCTAGTGTGCACAAGAGATATGCACCATTTCCGTAGTCTTTCATGACTCGGTATGGGCCCAACCATTTGGGCTGAACTTTCTTCCTTTCCGGTTTTCTTATCGATCCGGTTGTCTAGTCTTAGAACTAGATCTCCTTCATATATTTCTCACTCATAGAATTTTTTGTTGTATTTCTGGCACATCCGGTGGCATAGGCTCTATGCCTTTGTTTGGTGTTTAGCTGACCTCGTCAAGGCTTTCTAGTTGAGAGAGGTGTGCCTCCCTATAAGCTTCTTCATCTAGAATCCCTTGTAATGAGATGCGGAGACTGGGTATTTCAACCTCAAGTGGGAGAATTGCTTCTAGCCCCGAATACAGTGAGAAAGGAGTTGCTCCTGTTGGTGTTCTTATTGAGGTTCGATGGGCCCACAAGGTTGGATATAGTTTTAGATGCCAATCTCGCTTATTCTCCTTGACTATTTTGAGGAGAATAGCTTTTAACGTTTTGTTTGTCACTTCGGCCTACCCATTGGCTTGAGGGTAGTAAAGAGGCCGTGTGATGGTTTATCTTGAACTTGCTACATAACTCATGGACTTCATCATTTTTAAAGGATGTGCCATTATCTGAGATAATGACTTGTGGGACACCATACCTATAGATAATTTGGTTCAGAATGAATTTGGCAATTACCGAACCTAGTACGGTGGTGAGAGGCATGGCCTCCACCCATTTGGTAAAATATTCCATGGCTGTAATTATAAAATTATGGCCATCGGTTGATGAGGGAGAGAACTTCCCTATCAAGTCAGACCCCACATGGAGAAGGGCCACGAGTCACTATTGGTTGCAGGGATTGTGCTGGCATGTGAATCTCGTGAGAGAATTCTTGGCATTTGTGGCACTTACGTACAAATTCCACTGCATCATGCTCGAGAGTGGGCCAAAAATAGCCCATCGATGTATTTTGTGAGTGGTGGCGTGACCACCAAAGTGGCCTCCACATATCCCGTTGTGGGATTCATGAAGAATCTTCTTGGATTCTTCCATATCAACGCATCTTAGAAGCATGCCGTCGAAGGCTTTACGATAGAGTACCTATTCTAAGACAACATACTTAGTGGTAATAATGTAACCACCTTCTTTGTTGTGATGTGGCACCTTCGGGTATGTATGGTCTATGATGAAATTGATGATATCAGTATACCAGGGACATGTGGAGATGGGAGGCCTAGGTTTTGATGAAGTATATACACTCATCAGGAAAGTCCAGATTTACCAGATTGCCTCCATCTAGTGGGTTTTCGGCTAACCAATCTGCAATGATTTGTCCCTTAATGGATTTTTGGTTTATGAATGTCAACTCAAATTTTCCCATTAAGGTTATGAAGTGTCCAACCTTTTTAGATAAAGACCCTTGTGTGAGAAAAATGTTCGTAAATGATCTATCTTTACAATGACCCTCGTTTCCTGGTTTAACATATAATGTCTTAAACATTTTGTTGCAAAGACTATGGCAAGGCATTCTCTCTCTACTGTGTGTAGTGTGTCTCATAATCAAGCAATGTTTAGCTGATGAAATAGACCACACGTTCCCATTTATCATTGTCTTCTTGAGCCAGCATGTAGGCTAGTGAGACATGAGTGGCTCGTGAGTATAGGATCAAAGGATGGTCTAGTTTGGGAGGCATTAGTGTGGGTGGGAGACAACAAGAAGCATTTAACTACTTGAAAGCCTCATTGCATTCTTCAGTCCAATCAATGCTATAATCTTTCTTTAATAGATTGTTGATTGGATGAATGGAAAAACTTAGATCTAGGATGAACCTACGGATTGCACCGAGTTTCCCAAGAAATGACCTGATTCCAGACTCATCGATGGTGGGATCATTTGAGAACAACCCATATTTTGGCTGGATCAACATCAATCCCTCATGAAGATATAATGTAGCCCAGAAGTTTGCCTCCTGTCACACCAAACACACACTTCTCTGGATTTAATGTGATGCCATATTCAATTAATCATGAGAGGATGATATGGAGCACTTATGGATGATCACAACATTTCTTGGCTTTGGCCAACAAGTCATCCACATATGATTCCACAATTTTATGGATAAGATCATGGAATATATATGTCATTTCCCGTTGATACGTAGCATTGGCGGTGTTCTTAAGACCAAATGGCATGACAGTGTAGCAATAAGTTCCCAGGGAGTTATGAATGTAGTTTTGGCTTGATCTTGTTTAGATATTTTAATCTGATTATACCCTGAGAACCCATCCATGAGGGACAATAGTTCAAATCCAGTTGTTGCATCAATGATAACGTCAATGGATGGTAATGGGAAGTCATCCTTGGGACAAGCTTTGTTAATATCCCAAAAATCTATGCAAATGCGTATCTTCCCATTCTTTTTTGAGGATAGGGACAATATTAGACACCCATTGTGAATAGTCAATGGGCTTGATGAATCCTACTTGGAGAAGTTTTATTACTTCCTCTTTTACCATGAGAGCCACTTTTGGCTTCATTGGTCTTGACTTCTATTTAATTGGTTTCGCATCTGGTTTAGTGACAAGATTATGTACCATGACTTGTGGTGCAATGCCCGTCATTTCTTTATAATTAAATGCAAAAGCCTTTTGATGTTCTTTGAGGATTTGGGTGTGTATTTCTATCTCCTCTGGAGTTAACGAGGATCCCAACTTTAAATTTTTGGTTCTTCCTCCATTCCAATGTTTATGTTGATGGTTTCTTCTATTAAAGAAGCATTACCTTCTTCAAATTCAGGTGGGGCTGGAGGTAGTTCCAAACTTTCTCCATCTTCTATCTCGTAGATATCGAGATCCTTCTATGGAGGAGACTCTATCATGGGATTTCCAAAATAGGAAGAGGAATGTGGTATTAAGGAAAGATCAACTATACGGTGAGCAAGGTGTAGCTCTGCATAGGTGTTTAGATATTGAGAGTGACTCTATCATCGTCAAAGTGATCTATGATGGAAAAATCATCCTCAGCCTCTCCATGAGTTAGGAGTGAGTTTGTTGGTATTTTTGCACTAATGGCTCGGTACGAAGTGATACCATGAAATTTGTATCCTCCAACTCACTATTTGGGGTGAAATGGGAAGTTGAGGTTGCTATCGAGTCTATGAGAAGGTTCTGCTCTCGTGGGATTGCTTCAATTGATATGAAGCTAAATCCCTTACTTAGATCTAATACTATTTTTATAGAGTTGTAAATGTTCAGCCCTAGTTTCATATACCTCAGAGACTTGGTTTGCAACCAATTGTGAGTCTCCTAGTACTCTAATGTTGTCGACACCCATTCTTTTAGCTAGAATGAGGCCAAGGAGGAGAGCTTCGTACTCAGCCCCATTGTTTGTACATTCAAAGTTTAATTTAAAGGTGAAAGGTAGGATCTTTCCCTCAGGTGAAGTAAAGATCACTCCCGCCCAGCTCCAAAGTGACATCTAGCTCCATCGAAGTGGAGAGTCCAATACTTGTTTGGAAAAATGGATGTTGGGATATCTGTTGTATCTATTTCTTTTGCTTGATTACTTCTACCATAAAAACTTCATCTGATGGAAGAGAAGCAATTCCCAAGGTGTGTCCCATACCCATGGAATCAAATGGTAGGAGAATAGGTAAGTATTTCTCCAAGCAATTTGACAATTTTGGTGGTAGTCCCTAGTGACACCATTTTTATAACATTGGTCTCATTTTTGAGTGTTGGAATGTCCTCGGCTGGATTTGTAATCTCCAACTCGTGGTGGGTATCAACTCTTCTTTTGGTTTTGAATTAATTGGTTTGATGAGTTGATTTGTTGGGAGTTCAAACTCGGAGTGAACACCGGTCTTTTCTTCAAATCAGCTAGGTGTATATCGAAGGGTTTTGGGTCACCTTGTGCCACGAATATTTTCCCTAAGTGTAGAAATATTATTTCTTGGAATAGCGTGGAAGGGATTGCCTTCATGCGGTGTATCCATGGCCGACCAAGGATCATATTATAATTGGTTTCCTGATCTATAATATAAAACTTGGTGAGGACCGTCTTGGGTCCTAAAGTGACTGGTAAAACTATGGTTCCAATCGAAGTGGCTTTGAGGCTATCATAACCTCTTAGCGTATTTCACGTTGTGGAATAGTTTGTCTCTCCATATCCTAACTTTTGAAGAAAAGTGAAGGGGACTATATTAACTGCTGCCCCATCATCAACCATTGCATGTTTAACATAATTATTGTAGACCCAAACTTGTAAATGTAAAGTTGGGTCACCTCTTCGTGTAATTTCAGCAGTGTCTGTTGGCATTTTGCTTATATCGAATATAAATTCCGTATCCCTATCTGGCTGCCCGGAGGATAAACGTCAAAGTCCACATGGTTTACTTTGCATTTTGGGGAGGAGTGATGTTGATTAAATGACCAAGGCCTAATGCTTCTAAGAGAGCAGCCCTATGGGTGGGAGAGTTTTTAACAAATCCAAGAAGGAGATGTGAGAGAAGGTTTTAGTTAAATCATTAATTAAATCATAGGCACCTATGGGTTTTACCAATGTTTGTTGACTATTGTCTGGTTCCAATGGATAGCTTGGAATAGGTTGGGATGAATAATCCATGTGTTCTTGTTATGGTTTCTATGGGTAGCTCGGTGTCTAACTCCACTAAACCAACTATCTTAGTTTGAGGTCGAGTTCCTAATTGGGGTGCGACTGGTGGATTTAATGAAGTTGAAGCTTCATGATCATTGTTTCTATTCATGACACCTTTGTTTGTTCCATTAGGATCTAGCTTGTTATTGTTGGGGTGGTTTGGGAGTGGATCATTAAAGATCTTGAGGGGTGCATTTTGAGGGGAAACTAGCCCCTGCATAAGCGTTTGGCGTGGGTACTACAGAATTTGCTAAAAACATATCTATAAAGAGTTGTTTTTGATCTTCTGGAAAATGTTGCATGAATTTATTGTATTCATGACAAGTCCTAGTATCGTGGCCTTGAATCTTGTGGAAGCCACAATATAGATTGGGATTATAGTTTCGAGGCTATTGATTTAAAATTTGTTGTGACCCGAAATTTTGATAAGGTTGTTGGTTGTTAGAGTTAAAATTTTGAGGTTGTTGCCTTTGGTTTTGACTCTGATATCAGTTGAGTTTTGATTTGGACTTTGTGTTTGGATTTTTTCATTTGTTGTTGTTGTTGTTGTTGCCATGGTGGATGATTAAAATCCACCGTGTTGATTGTTGGAGTAAAATTGTTATTTCGTTGATTATTAACAGGTGGTGAAATGTTTACAACGTTTGCCCTTTTAACTTGGTCAGTCACTCCATCTGTTGTAACTCCGTGGTTCTTGTTAAGGATTTTAGGTCCTTGATTTGTGTTCCTGTATTAGAATAGGCCTGCGGTGTTTTGATTGGGAGTGGTTAATTTCCCATTTGTCCCATATGTCTTGCATGACCACTATCTATCGCTGCTTGGTCGATTCGGAGAGCACTCTCGAGTACTTCATCGTAAGTTCTTAGTGGGAACTTCTGGACTTCTTCCTTTATCTCTCTATTGAGAGAATTAAGGAATAAATCACATAGTTCCATTTGATCCATGTTTGGAGCACTTGCTGATGAGTAGAGAACCGTACGCCATCTTTGGATAAAATGAGTAGTGGATTCATTATGTTCTTGTTTAATATGTAAGAATTCCCTGATTCCCATTCTTAACAATTTGTTCATGTCGAAAGCTTTGATGAATTCTGACACGAGTTGTTTAAATGAGTGTATCGAAGCTTTAGGTATTTTGTAATACCAATCAAGGGAAATACCTTCTAAGGTCTTAGGGAATATTTTAGTGACAACCCCATCCCAAGGGAGTAACTCCCGTATGGCTGTGGCATAGGCCTTAATGTGTGCATTTGGGTCCCCTTCCCCTTTGTATTTGGGTAAATCGGGAAGAGGTCTTGGAAGCATAACACTTCGTATGGTGAAGTCTAGGGGCTCTTTTAAATATTTTGAATAAGTCCCTACTGCGTAGGCCTCGACCATCGATGGGGCTTGTTGAGGGGGTTGAGGTGGAATGGGTTGTTGATATGGCATAACATATGCATTTGTAGGGACATAAGGGAATCCCTGTGGTTGAACGAACATCCTAGGAGAAGAGAACATGTCTCCTTGTGGTGACTTTGAATAAATGTTTAAGTAAGGAGGAGCATTTTTAGTACGGGTTGTTTGGTGCCAAGCGGGAGGTGTCATGTTTTCAACTAGAACGACATTTGAAAATGTGGTCCTAGTTGGTGTTTGTTGTGGGTAACTATAAGGATTTTGAGGAGGCATGCCTAACGTGCTGTTCCTGTAAGGAGGTCAACTGACTAGGATGATGTGGAGGGTTGGGAATTCTGCTTGCCCAAAGTATGAATTTTGGTTTGCTTGAGCAAGTTCCAACCCTCTAACCTTTTTAGCTAAGGCTGAAATGACCTCCATTGGTGAAGATAGTGCTTTTCCTTAAGGGTGTTTGTTGTATAGCTTGAGGTTGTAAAGGGGTATGATACCCTGCTATGAATTGATCATTACCCTACCAAGCTTCACCGAGGGTATTTCCCATAGGTGGAGGAATGGGGGTGTTCTCTGGAATAGGGTATCAGATTGTATTTGTAAACTTCCTATTGGTGGATACATGTTTTGGAAACGTTGTTCACTTTTAGCGAAGCGTGCTAAGTATTCCTCATCCAAAAAGGGGAGTGGATCTGATTGTCTACTGATCTGTGGTCTGAACAAGACCGAGGAGATGAAGTGGACTCTCTAGTAAACATCATATTGTTAGAGCTGATGGCTCTAGCTATTGTTGTGTTTGTGTAAATTGATCAAACTCCTCGATTCGGAATGAAGAACTTGAGCTAGTTCTTTGAGGGGGAGTTTGAGATGACAAGTAATTATTTGAATAGTTATCAACCCATGTAGAAAGTGAGGGTGATGGTTGTCTATTTGTTTGACTATAGTTTACTTCGAGACCTGAGAGAGGTCTGCCATATGCATCGTATCCCGACATATTCGGGGGTATATGAATACCCATAGAATAATGGGAAAGAGCGAAGGTGGATGAGAGAAATGAAGAATAATAAAAGGAAGAACTATTTGTTCACATCGGGTTCACCAATTTTGTATGATGGAAAAGTGACATGTGAGCATGGGAATCTACAAGTACCTCTTCCTCATACCCGACCTCCGAGGTCGTGTCGAGACAAGCTGGTGAATGTTGAATGTGAATAGATATAGAAAAGCTAATCGGGTAATCTTATATCCTCAATACACAATAATGGAATCTGTGAATCTAAGGTGAAGAAGGCCCTCTAACTGAATTGGTGTAATGGTTCGTTGGATATAATGGCTGCTCGGAGGCTCCAATCAATGTCGAGCTCTGCCGAGATCCTATTTCTTGGTTGTTGGATACGTGGGAAGTGACCTGTGGGAGCTTTGTATATATCTCAGACAAGGTCATAAAATGGTGATGGGTGATTTAGTGGGTTTTAGTTAACTATGGGTGGTTTTCTGGTCTAGCCTAGAAAATATTAGATTGATTGGCTTCTATGTTTAATACGGAGAATTGTACTATAATATCTAGTGGGAGTGGTGAAGATCTAAATACCAGTGTTCGTAAGCGGTGTCAATACTTAACTGATTTGTAGGCCCGTTGGGTTGTGGGACTTGGGGATCACAACCGTGAGTTCATGTGGTTGTTGTGGACCTATTATGGTCATGTGAAGAATCAATCCCTTCTCCCAACTATCCAATAATCGTATGCCTTTTCAGCCTCTATGTTTAGAACTAGAAGTTGTATGATTTTCTCGGAGTACCTAACAGGTGTTCTGGAAACTTGAATACGTAAGCTAGTATCTATGTCAATGAGGAGGTCTCCTACATTAGGTTGTGGAACTAAAGGATTGCAACCAAATGTTTTCTCTTTTGAATCCTTGCACAGTCATTCAGATGTTTTATCAAGGCAATCTATAGTTTGGATGGTTTGACCAGAATGTGTAAGCTTTGTTGTCTTCGATGTTTAATCCTCTTAGTTTCTCACTAATTGCTTGTAAGTTTGTTGTTGCTTGAAAGACCTGTATCCTGAGGTCCTGATCTATATCAGCTAATGTTGTGGGTAGATTTGGCTGAGGCACTATAGGTTCAAATATATACTCTCTAGGCTCTCTAGGTCCTGTGATTGTCATACAAAATGATTCAACTTTTAACTAACATTTAATAAACTGATTACAAAAAGAAGTATTTACACTATGCAAGCATTCTTCTATTTTTGTATTTTTCAATGATGTATTTTAATGAAATTAAAGAGAAGCTACTCTAGTATATTTATAAAATGAACAACTAATCTAATAATAGAATAAAAACAAGCAACGTAGCCTGGTATGGCTATTTGCACATGTGCAATTGTGATTTTATCCTAAATATCTAAGCAACTATATATTTTGAATTGAAAGGCTCTCGATCCTACCTCAGAAGTGAGGAATGAATCATAGTTTCTTAGAAACTATCAATCCCCACAAGCTTCCCGGTGATATCGAGAGTGAAATTTTAACTGAAATGAAATAATTCACTACTCTATTTGATATGTCGTAACTAGAACTTTGATAGCTCAAACCTGGCATTTACAGAATAGTGGTAAATCTAGTTGTGTGTGATTTTGTCCCCTCAGTGTGATCTCCTCATTCCTTTGTGTCCTCGTGAATCCAGAAAGTGTGTATATGATCGTATCAATAGAGGATGGTATTCGAACAATGGCAGCTTTGGATATAGACCGAATACAATGCGAGTAGGAGAGAGATAGCGCAAGTGAACAGAGCTTGACTATGTAATTCCTAGCGGGATTTATTGTGGGAATACAACACAAGTGTACCGAGAGTTTTAGAAACTATCCTTGTGACAAAAAAAAACCTACAACTTTAATGGATTCTAGTCTAGAAATGAAGCTATTCTATGTTAAATTGATTGTATGCAACAACAATGAAACAAGACTGAAACAAGAAGATGATATGACCTCTAAAATGCCAACAATGGAAGCAAAACATGAAACTAACAAAATTCTAAGCAAGGAATTGAAAAACTGAACAAGAGAATTGAGAGGATGAGGGGCCATTTGCTTGAAAACAAGTTGGCTATTTATAACCAATGCATTTACTAGAGGGTAACTCCCATTAGAACTCTTTTACTATAAACAAAGGAAAAACACTATTACCAGGGGACCAAAAACATTAATGCAAGCCAAAGTGGTTGAAGAAAGCATGTAAAATCCAAGATTTACATTTGACACGATCATCGTAACGATACGGGAAAGTGCACAGGATCATGCAAGGTGATTATGGGACCACCACCCTATCCAGGCGGTAGTCATAGGACCGCCACCGGGCAGGGTGGCGGTTTCATCAGCGAAGAAAAAAATGTGAGAAGAAAATGGGGAAAGAGATAAACAAAGCATGCGAAGCTGATCCGGGCATGCGGGATACAAGCATATACATGGCGATCCTTTACGGATTCTAAAAACCTTGCAAAGAGACCTATATCATCATTGGGGCATGTGTAACATCATTTCGGTGGTACAAAGACCCTAGAATTTTGGGTACGCGTACAAACACCTCTGGAGGGCGTGAGCTCAAAATATTTAAATTTGACTTATAAAATGAGGGGGATTTTGAGGAAGAAAAAAATTACATGTAGCACAAGTCTTCATCCCTATGTGTTCTCCGCATGCTATCTCCAAAAATAACCTTGATTTCCATAAAAATGGTTAAGTCTGAGCCAAACTATTCTTGCACATGTTTTCTTTCCTATCTTCCCATGCCATCACATGTACCTTGTTCCCCTGTGTGCATATTTTGTGTGCCTTCTCTTTAGAACAATATTATGCGTGCTCAACGGTTGGTTGATTTGGAATGGTCATTTGTTTGAGGATAATAAGGTGAAGAAAAAATGAGTTGAATGCCAAAGGCATCATAGAGTTTTCATAAGGTTTTATTTTTGAATTGTTTTTCATTATCAGTGATGAGGTGGTGAGGAACACCAAAGCAACAAATGATATGATGATTGATGAATTCACATATTTTCTTAGATTTTATAGAAATAAGAGGTACAACTTCCACCCATTTAGTGTAATATTTGGTAGTGGTAATAATCCATTGATGACGTTGGGAAAAATGAGGGTTGATCTCTCCGAAAATATCCAAACCCCATAGAGAGAAAGGAAAAAGGTCTCATGTGATCTATAAGGCATGACTAGGGGTGTGATGAACATTAGCATGTTGCTGACACTTCACACAATGCTTGACATAGTCACCACAATAACGGTTTATGGTTGGCCGATAATAGCCCGTAAGCGCAGGATACACTTAGTGATAACTAAGCCACTAAAGTGACCCCCACAAATCCCATCGTGAAATTCCTTGATGGTGAATGGAATTTCAAAATCTTAAGACATCGTAAGAGGATAGTGTCAAAACCACATTTATAGAGAATACCACCAATGATGAAATAGTGAGAGACACTTTTGAGAAAGGATCATTGTCCATTACGCGTAAGTTCTAGAGGTAGAATGGAAAGGGAAAGGTAGTCATCAAAATTCTCATAACAAAGGTCACAGTCGGTCTTAATGTTTCCTATAAGGTTAATGTCTCAAATTAGATAAGAAGGTTATTGCAAACTTTGTACGGTGAAAAATATTTTTGAATCGAGAGGACGAGGTGAAAATTTGAGAAGAAATACATGCCATGGTATCTGTAAATTTATTAGTGGAACATGGGGTGGTTTGAAGTTCATAATAGTCAAAGGTAGTCAAAATTATGTCAACATGATGCTTATACTTTTGAATTATCTCATTATGAAACTGGTATATACCATTAACTTGGTTCACAACCAGTTGAGAGTCACTAAAGATATTAATTGATTTAACATCTAAGGCTATGGTGGTTTGAATACCTAATATGAGTGCTTCATATTCGGTGATATTTTTAGTACAATCAAAATCTAGTTTGAAAGGTAATGGCATATTCTCACCATCAAAAGGAATGAGGATAACTATACGTACCCAAAATTGTAAAGTCTTGTCTTTGCGAGCGAGTGTAACAAGTGCCCCGATGATGATACAGGTCTCCTCACAAGGTGTTCGGGATCCGAAAAAGCCCTCGGAGTATGCGTTAACATCCCGCATGCCCCGCTTAGCCCCCGTGCCCTTTGTTTTCCCCTTTTTCCCTCTTTCCTTGGCCTCTTGACCTTGGTGTGAAACCGCCACCCCGGGCAGGTGGCTGTCTCGTGACCGCCGCCCTGAAGCAGGCGGCATTCTAACCGCCGCCACCGCTCGAGTGGCGGTCTGTGCGTGTTTTCCAGAACGCTCTTTTGACGTGACTCGCATGAAATATCACGATTCACCAGCTTTTCTTTGCTGACTTGAGCATGCATTTATGTTTTTGGTCCCCTGGAATAGTGTTTTTCCTTTGTTTATTGTTTAGGAGTTCAATTTGGTTTTGGTTTTTGAGTGTTGGAATTCCTATAAATGCATAGCTTGTGCTGAGGCAAATGGCCACCATTTTTCCTTGTTAGAGTCTTCTGATTTTCAGTGGTTTGGTCTGTTAGCTTGCTTAGGATTGATAGCATAGTTCATTTCATACTTGGTTAGTATTGTTCAGCTGTTGGTAAGCCACAGACCCATCTTGTGCAGGCAGTGCTGTTATCTCATCCCAATCCAGTTAGAAGCTTGCCTCTGAATTTCTCTTTGCTGTAGATTTGTTTTTATTGTGTCTTGGAGTTCTTAGTTCAATCCATTATATGCCTAGTTAGCTTTATTCAGCTGTTGGTAAGCCACATATCCAACTTGTGCAAGCAGTGTCTTTATTTTATCCAATCCATTAGAAACGAGAATCGCTTAAGAAGCCATTAAGGTTCCAGGTTTTGCTCTTCGTATAGGATAGTTACAAGTTCGGTCACTTCATGTTGCATGGCTCATGATAAAATCCCGCTAGGAATCGCATAAGCCAAGCTCGTACTCTTGCACTATCCCTCTCCTACTCGCATTTTCGAGCTGCATTCTAAGCTGTCCTTGTCCCAAAATCTACTCCTATCGGTGCTAGCATCACACGCGATTTTCTACGGATCCATGTGAACACAAAAGAATGAGGAGATCATGCGAGGGGACGAGATCACATACACCATCGGATTTGCCACTGTTTTGCGGAATCCAGGTTTTAAGTTTCAAAGTTCTAGTCAGAATCATATCAAATAGAGTATTTAATCACTTTATTTCAATAAATTCTATTCTCGATATTGCCAGGGAAGCTGTGGGGATTGATAGTTTCTAAGAAACTATGATTCACTCCTCACTTCTGAGGTAGGATCGAGAATCTTGCCGATAGATTAGACAAACTGTTTTATTTAGAGTAATTCTACAAAATCGCACAGGAAAATAACTACACTCGGTTATCTTGTCTGTTTCAAATTATTGTTTAGTTATTATTTCTAGATATGCTTAAAATAGTTTGCTTTCCTTAAAATTATTAAAAGTTTTCTTAGAAGAATAAAATTTATACAGTTAGATTTATTTCACATAGTTAGAATTTGCTTCATTACAGTTAGATTTGAATTTTGTTTCGTATGACAATCACGGGACCTCAAGAGCCAGGAATATATATTTGAGCCAATCGTGCCTCAACCAAACCTAGTCACAGTAATAGTTGACATAGACCAAAATCTCGGGATACAAGTATTCCGAACAACCGAGAAATTTATAAGCGATCGGTTCTCGATTAAGAGGATTAAACATAGAAGACGACCAAGCACATGCATTTTGGTCAAGTCAGCCAAACTACAAATTACCCTAGAAAACATCCACATGACTGTAGAAGGGCTCGAAAGAGAACGAACATTCGGGTGCGATCCTCTAGTTCCATAGCCATACGCTGGAGACACCCTCGTAGATATAGATACCAGCTTAAGAATCCAGGTTGCGAAGAACGCTTTGTAAGGTATTACGAGAAGATTTCACAACTATTGGTTCTAAACATAGAAGCGAGAAAGCATACGATTCTTGGATACTATGGATTAGAACTTGATCCCGCATATGACCATAACAGACTACAACAACTAAGAGTCTATGGTTGTGATCCACAGATCCCCTGAGCCCCAACGAATCCACAAGTCGAGTTAGACATAGACACTAGCCTACGCATCTTGGTATTTGAGTCCACTCCACTTCCACCTATCATCATCGAACAACCTGTCCTTACTAGATATAGCGGCTAATGAAGGTAGGGAATTCTTGACTAGGCTAGAAAATCGTCCCATGAGTCAATTATATTCATCATCCACTATATGACCTTATCAGGAGATATACACGAAACAATCCCAGGTCATTTTCCACGTATTCCGCAACCCATAGATCGAATCACGCCGAGCTCGATATTGATTGGAGCCTTCGAGCAGTCATCCTTGCTGATCGATCTATCACACCAGTCCAAGTTAGAAGGGCCTTCTTTGCCTTAGATTCACAAATTCCACTAGTGCGTGTCGAAGACATTAGACTACCTAACTAGTTTGTCTGCATATTCTACCCCACCGGCTATCTCGGCACGACCTCGGGAGGTGGTGCACGTAGAAGAGTTACTTGTTGATTCTCACGCTTGCTGTCACTTTTCGACATACAATAACTCTAGCACCACCCCATGCTAACATTTGGAACCATCAAAAAAATAAGGTCATTTGGTAAACATTATCATCCAAAGAGAGGGTAGCGATGGATTCATTAGGGAAATCGAAGTTAGATGATTGGTTTCGAGAGAGAGGTACATCTATGAGTTGGTAAAAAAAAATCCTTTGAAAAAATTTTGATCGATGAATTCGAGATCTAGGTGTGCAAGAATCATAAGCCAACGTGAAACACATTGATGTTGGTAAGGCTTAGCATACATGTAATGTGACAGGTCAGTATTGGTGAAAACAAAGGTTTTTTTGTTGAGTAGGGAATGGAAAAGTTTATTAGGGACAAAAACTAAGGCTAAGCAGAGTTTTCATTGTGATTATATCTAGTTTCATATTCTAAAAGAGTACAGATTATATAATAAACCACTTGTTCCCTATGTTACTTGTCACGATGAGTGAACATGACACCTAGGGAATGATAAGTAACATAAATGTAAAGGTAAAATAGTTGGTCATCCTTAGGGGAATGAACACGAGGTTGTTAGAGGAGGTATTTTTAAGGTGTCAAAGGATTTGTGGAATTCATCCTCCCATTTGAATGAGACATCCATTTTTAGAAGATGATGAAATAGATGGAAGCAAATCAAAAATCTAAGAAATAAAGTGACTAATAGATTGCAACTTGCCTTGAAAACTAAAAAGTTGACGAAAGTTAGTAGGTTGAGGCATTTCAAGAATAGCCTTGATTTTAGCGAGGATTAACTTCAATTCCACCCAAAGAAACAATAAAACCAAGGATATTTTTGAGAGAACAATGAATACACACTTCTTAGGTTGAAGGCGAACACAATATTTGATGAGACGGTCAAAGATAACCTTAAGGATTGTAAGGTGTTCGGCCCAATGTTTTGATTTGGCAAGAAGATCATCAACGTAATATTCCAATATGTGATGCATAATGTGATGAAATATATAATTCATATCTGTTGATATGTAATACCAACATTTTTAAGGCCAAAGGGCATGACATGATAATAGAAGGTGTCCCAAGGAGTGATGAAGGTAGTTTTTTGTTGATCTTCCGAGGTAAGTAATATTTGGTTATAACCTGAGAAACCATCCTTGAGTGATAACATCTCATGACCAACGGTAAGGTCAACTAGCTAGTCAATACTAGGTAGAGGAATGTCATCTTTGGGGCAAGCTAAGTTAAGGTTAGGGAAATTTGTGCAAATGTGGAGTCCCCTGTCACTTTTGTGATATGAACGATGTTAGAAATCCATTGGGGATAATCAATGGGTAAGATAAAGGAAAATGAAAGAAGGCATTTGATTTCTTCTTTTACTGAAGAAGGAAATGCATGGATGCATTTTTGTAGCTTATGTTTCATGGTTTTGGCATCAATAATGGTTACGATATTGTGGACCACCTTTGTTTGGGTTAATATCAAGCATATCAGCGTAGGACTAAGCAAAAGTGTTGTTATGATCCTAGAGGAAAGACGTGAAAGCTTCATGTTCATCTACATCTAAATATTGGCCTATTTTTAGAATTTTTGGTCATCCATAGTGTGAATAGTGATTTCAATGGTTGATTCATTCAACATGTTTTACATCTCATAAGGTAATGACCAGTGAATATACGAATCGTCTACACAAGGCTAGGTGAGAATAGACTCATCATCCCGACATTAAAAAATGTTAATAGAAGGTGTACCATCATCGACCATGTCGGGATACATGAAGGGAAGAGAAAAGGAGCCTTGCCATCTCATTGATAAGTCAATGTTCCTAGGAAATAGTGTTTATGAAAAAAATTAGTGGGAATGGATTTTGGATCCATATAATCTATAGGTGAAGGTGGTCAAGTTTGTGAATGGGGTGGGAAATCTTTATCATCCTCAATGAGTTCAACTCAGGCCTTCTTGGGAGGTGGTTTGGAAAATCCAATACCACCACACTCTTTATTCTTACAATTGGTGCAAGGAATGATAGTATGGCGGCCTTGTTCATAGAAGCCGAATTTAAATCCCTTATAAGCACAACAATGGAGGAAATTGTGGGCGAAGCAGTGGTTGGTAAGAGATTGAAGATCGGAGGAAAATGGTTGAGTTTAGGAAGGTGGCTTAGGAAATTATGTAGAAGAATCAAGTCCCCCATATGTTAATTTAGCGTGAAGGTGGGGAGGACCATAGGGAAAACCTCACCTATGTAGTGATCATAGCAGGGATGTTGGTGAAGGTTACCATACTCTTGAGAAGTAAGGAATGTGTCAATGTTATAATGTTTGTACTCCCCCAGAGTAAGGCATTGCAAAACACTTTCTAAGGGATCAGCGGTGGGTATGTGAGTAGTGGGAATGGATAAATCACTAGACATATGGGAAGAAGAAGCATTGGATGTTTAAGAAGTAGATGGGTTGGTGATGGGTCGATGTATTAGCTACAAAGCAGTGGGAATAAAAGAGTTAATTACGGAAGATGTAATGCTAGAAGTGGCTTTGGAGGAGGCAACAACCGAAGAAGAATTGGTAGCGATGGTAGATGCCTTAAGCGGTATAAGGACATAATTGGGTCAATACAACATGTCATAGTGCTGGAGTGGTGAAGGGTCGAGTTGGAATGGTATATGTTTTCTGTTCATGTTTGAAATGTCAAACAACGATGTAAGGTTTAAGGAACATAACCCATGGCAAGAATCCATGGTCGCCAAGTAGCATGTTGTATTGGAATTACCCCTCTAAGATAGAATAATTCAACAATGGCATGGGGTCCTATACAAATGTGGAGAATGATTGTGCCGAGGGTGGAAGTCATGGCATTGTTAAATTAACTCAACATAACTAGGTTATTATGCATGTAATTGGTAGGGATGCACATTTGGTTGTATGAATGGGAGGAAATTATGTTAATTACTAACACTATCATTGATTATAATGCATTAAACGTGTATATTATCAATGTAGATGGAAATAAATAGGGCAGAATTAGGAACATCTGATTAGAGAGGTACAATTTCATCATTAGAGAAATTGAGAGTGGCTACTTGATGAGTGGTAGCAGGAGCAAAGGAAGGGGGAAAAGTGGTGAGAGAGGCCACATGGTGAGGAGTGATAATGGATGCAACAGGCATAGGGTCATTAGGTATAACCTCAATAGATTGTAGGACCTCAATGAGGGCTTGACGATGAGACTCAAAGGTTTAGACAAGGTCATACAAAGAAATTTTAAGAGGAGAATGATGCAATTTTTTAGGCATTATACGATGGAAAAACCCTTTAGAAATAGGGTATGTGGGTCCACAAATGGTGATTTTGGTGCAGTGCGAGATGGAATATTAGGTAAAAGAGTAGCGGATGAGCTGGTTATTTTCTCCTTTCCTTTGTCCTTCTGGGATCAAGTGGAAATTTGAACCATATTGATCTATGGTAAAGGAGAAAGTGATTCGTGATAGGTGTAGCAACAATATGGGAAAAAATATGGTGAGTGAATATACTATTTTTATGAAAATAATGCGGCACATTGGCGAGAGGTTTGGCTAGCTCTCTTTTGCTAGACTATATTGATCTCAAATGTTGGAGGAGGATAAAATGGTTATGGAAGGGGAGATGAATGTCGATGAATAGGTATGGGAAGAGGATGCGTAGTGATAGGTGTAGATGGAATAGGGTCCTCGTCTAAAATATCATCATCGTCAAATATTTCTCTAGGAGGACATAGTTGGAGAAAAATATTCTTAAGAGCCTTACATTTTTCCACATCATGCCATGACACATGATGGTAAGAAAATAATTTGTTATCATCAAAACCTTTTGGTTTAGGTTTGAGTGGGTTGTAAGGTCTAAGTGGTGGAAATTTTATGAGAGGTTTCCAAAAGGTTATCTAGGATGTTTTGGTAAGACCCCGCCAATAGATCACAATGTGAATTACGTGTGGGTATAAATGGAAGTGTGGGTAAATTTTGTGGGAGAGGAGCCACCAGAGGTGGAATTGGAGGTTGAGTAAGTTTGACCACCTGTTTGGTAGGTAGTATGGTTTTAGGTTTGGATTACACCTTCTTGGGTAAATATGTAGCAAGTGAACTAGTTTTTGAAGGTGGTGTAGGTTTAAGTACCTCTTTGGAGGGTACTGGGTTCTTGGGATTTGGTTGCACCTTCTTGGGTAAATGTGAAGAATAATTACGTGATGTAGAAGGGAAGTCGAGATGGTGGAAGGGTTCGGGTTAGCCAAGGTGATAATGGAGGTGCGGTGAAGGTTATAGTAAGAGGCAACATAGAAGGTACTGGTTGAAGAGAATGAAATGAAATAGGTAATGATGAGGATACTAGAAGTGGTGTAGGTATAGGAGGTAAAAGGATGTAGGTAATGGCGAAGGCATAAGTTGTGTAGGTAATTTGGGTAGAATAAAGGATTATGACGAGGAGGTGGGATGTTGTGTTTTTGTTTACCTTGGGTAGGAGGCTGCTTGACCAAGGTTGATGGGTGGGGTCCTAGGATAGATGGAAGTGGTGAAGGTGATAGAGGGGTAGTGGGAAAAGCTGGTGTATGCAACCTAAGAGGTTGGGTATTCCTCTTAGGTGGGGGAATATTATTTGTGATGACTTGTGAGGATGTGGCTAAATCCGGTTGTGAGAGGATGGACTAGGCATGATGTCGGTATGACTCCCAATGTGGAAATGGGTCTAGATGCGGAGGAAGATATAGGTGTAGGTAAGGTTTTAGGCATTGGAAAATTTTAATTTGATGGTAAAGGTTTAGGTGTGGGCGAGGGTGATGAAGAAGAGAATGCTACAACTTGCACGAGCATGGTGAATTTGGTTGTCTGAAACACTTTTGGATAGATTATGGAAGTATCAACAGAAAACATTTACATTTGAGTTGAGAAAGGTAGCCGAAGGCATCCCCAAAGCATGGAATTGTCAACATAATCCAAGTGATCGGCTAAACATGGAAATGACACCACTGTAGGGGAGATGATGTTGATTTGGTAGTAATCTCTATAAAGAACATCTACGAGATAGGGAATTTGTTGCGCGTCAGAATCTATGGGTAAAATATCTAAGGTAAAATCAATAGGATGCTTGAAAGCCAATAGAGAATTACCACCAATAGGAAGGGATGATACTAATGGATCCCCTATGGGTAGGGGAGATGAAAATTTGGATGAGGTAGGCTCATATTTTAGTGAAGAAGAAGGTAAACATGACTTTCTGTGGGTATAAAAGTAATTACTACAGGTTGTTTGTCATATTGAAAGGTGAGTGGGGAAACTACATTGGCGAGATATGGCATAATTCTTCTTGGGTGAAAGGGGAGATAAGGGAGAATCCCCTATGGGTAAAGGAGAAGATGAAACAAGTTCCTTTATGGATGAAGGAGATTGTGAAAGAATATCTTAGATAGATGGAGTAGGAGGAAATTGAGAAGGAACAATTGGTATGATGTTGAAAACAACATGAACCTCATGAATGTTACTGTCATTAGTCGAGGTTTCACCAGTTTGGTTAGATGAAGGGGTGTGATTTGGGAATGGCTTATTGAATATGTGAAGGTTTTGATTAGCTGATGAATTAGGATTCTCCAAGATGAGATCTCCATTATCTAACATTTCTTGGATGATATTTTGAAGTAATACAATTACCATCGCTATGACCTTTAATGCAATGATAGTTGTAATAATCATTTTCTTTATACCATGCAGGCATAAGATGAGAGGGGTCAAAATTAGTATGTGGTTTGATGGGTGGAAGAGTGATTGTTCCAAATTTTATAAGTTTTTTTAAAACCAAAGAGTAGGGTTCTCCTATGGGAGTATATTTTCGTTGTTCCCACTTGAACTGAAAATCTTGAACATGAGAAAGATTATAAGAAGGCTTAGATTTTTGTATTGGTGAGATGGGATAACTTTCAAAACTACTGTGTTGGCAGATATTTTTGATTTAGAGTAATTGTTTAGTGGTTTGGAAGAAGAAGAGGTATTGTTTTATTTAAAAACAATGTTCTTGTTACGTAATTGTATCTTCTTCTCTTCAATGGCATGAATTTAAAGTTTTTGGGCCATGGTGAATGCCTCATAATTTTTTAGAAGGTTTGAACTTGGAGAGTTGGAAATATGTGTCTAGCACAAGCCCTAGTGAATAACTCTAGTAATGTAGTTTGAGGTAGTTGGAATGTGAGCTGGTTAATCAGGCTTATCCAACGTGTGACAAAATCTACGATAGAATTTTCTTCGTATTGGCATGTCATGTACAAATCAATCATGGTGAAATTCTTGAAAATGTTGATAGAAAAATGGTCTAGGAAATCTTTAGCTACTTGATTGAATGAGAAAATGGAGTTCCTAGGTAGAGCACTATACCAATCTAAAGCAAGTCTTGTCAAGGACATTGGGAATGTTTACAAGAGAAAATCATCGTCATGAGAGATCAGATAACACCCATGTTTAAAAGACCACAAGTGTTATTGCGGATCTTCTTTGTCATTAAATAATTTGAATGTAGGCATTTCCCAATGCGTAGGGTATGGATGAATCAGAATAGATAGGTTAATGGGCTTATTGAAAATCTCGTCGTATGTTAGAGAGTTATGTGAGCTAGAGACATATGCTTCCAATGTCTGCATCTTGTCTATCATCATTTTGATAAGACCATTGGTAGGTTGTGATGACTAAACAACACCTGCAATATAAGGGGGTAAATAAAAAGGGTATGATGTGGGTAGCATCCCAATGTGTGGTGGTGTCGAAAAAAACTTGTGAGGGAGGCATGTAGGTCAGAATATATGTAGATTTCAAGTATCCTGAATAATTGATATATGAAATATGGGGCTATTGGTGATAAGTATAGGTAGGTGGAGTGGATGTAATGACCCTCATAGAAATTGGAGGAAGAGACTATGGGATGGAGAGGACAATGTTTTGGAAGGGAGTATGGGCTGCTTTGACACCATTGGTGGTTGAGATGCAATAGGTATATGAGAGGTGGTGTTTGTAGATAGAACTACACTTAAGTTAGTTGATAAAGGCATGGTTGACATTGTAGGAGTGATTGGCTTAAAAGCCACAATAGTTCCGTAGGTGCAATAGATATCGATGATGTAGGGTCAAACTGGGACACCACAAGTGGTAAGGTGGAAGAGGGTAAGGCTGAGCTAGTAATAGCTAATGTAGAAGTGGGTGTGAGGGTAGGAGGAATAAACACATGCATGTCGTATACAAGCTACCCTAATGATTCACAAGTAGATGAATGAATGAGATAGTACTAAAGAACATTAGGTTTGTGATCAAGGAGTCATAAGAACTCCTCATCACCGGTGGGTATAGAAAGATCCTAATTAGGGTCCACATGCAATGAGATTGAAAAGGCGATGGGTGGCTAGGTAGGAGCGGTGATAGCTAGCATGAAACATGAGATCGTTAGTAATTTTATGATTCAAAACCATGTGAATGATGATAAACAGGTATTTTGAGATTTGTTGATGATGTAGAAACACAAACAGAATGGAGAAAATGGTTCTAGAAGGTGACAACTGATCAATGTTTTAATTAAAATATTAATACATAGAGACCGATGATGGTTGAGTAACAAGTGTGGATGATAGAGGGTAACTGATTTTTGTCAAAGGACTAATACCAATCACTGTGGAAAATAAAAGGACTTACAAATTTTGCAACAAATGATGAAAATGGAGCATTTCTGGACTTTGATAGTGATTTCAGAGACATGGAGATTTGGTGAGGTAATTGATGAAATATGAGAAAGAAAAAATGTGGTGAATGCTACTTTGATAAAAATGACCAAAATAGCAGGAAACTCGACATCAGTCATTAAACTAATGAGAGTGAGATGAGGGATCTAATGATGATCGCTAGACCGATGTTGGTTACTGTGAAATTTGTGAAAATATGGAAAAAATAAATTTGGTGATTTACATCAAGTAAAAGACCACCCCAGAAACTGAGTATGGAAATGATTGATCCTAACACACTCAAAAAGAGAATACACCAAATTTTATTATGGAGTGTGAAGGAAAATAAGAATGGAGAAAAAACTCACACCTCAAAATAAAGATCAAACATAAAGCTAGAAAACATGAAATCCTATGTGGTAGATTTTATGTTCTAGCTTATGCCATTTTGGACTAACTTGTGAATATAGTAGAGTTTTTCGTTTGATAAATGTGACCTAAAAAATATGACAAATATGGATAGTTTCAGGTATTTTTTGGCATGGGGATCCTTCTCTGAGATGATAACTAGATAAATAATCTATTTTAGAGCCCACTATCAATCCTATGATCGTTGACAACTTTTTCCAAGAAAGATGTTGTTCAACAAAATGAGTAATTTATTTTCAGTGGTTTGGTATAGATAAAGAAGGGTACAAAGTGTGATCTATGGTTCAATTCATGAACCATCAACTAGTCATGACTTCCAACATATAAGTTACCCACAATTCTCAAATGAGCTACAGATGCAACACACGAGAAATGATATGCAAATATTTTAGGCCCAAATCCACAATGAAATTCGATGAGATCAAATATGAATAGTCAAGAGTATATCTTTCACTAATGCAAAAAAATAGAAAGAATCATTATTTATGGTCCAAAATACGAGTGTCAATGAGACCAAGAGAAGAATAGGAATGTTCCAAGGAAATTTTTAATGTGAACTCTTTCAAAATGAAATAGACACATAATGATTCACGTAGGAATGAACAATACAAAAGAACCCAAATCGATCCCACCAGGTGTGCCCGGATGTTTCACCTAATTTTTATTTTCTTTGGTTAAAATGGAATATGAAATAGGTTAGGAGGAATACATGTAGGTCGAAGGTTGAATGAGCGCATACTGAATTTTTATTCAAGATGATCATGAAGAGA
Organism: Taxus wallichiana var. yunnanensis; assembly: GCA_018340775.1. Lineage (NCBI taxonomy): Eukaryota > Viridiplantae > Streptophyta > Pinopsida > Cupressales > Taxaceae > Taxus > Taxus wallichiana. The sequence continues at coordinate 454,640,612 of CM031240.1, forward strand.
TTCCCTTTGGCTAGGAGGAATGACCTGTATAAGAAACACAACAAGACCACCAAATAGTATTAAATAGCAAGAGTCAGAGGACTTCCTAACAAGGATAGATCTGGGAAGCATGATGCTTCCTTGAATGGTTGTCAATCCTCTATTTAATACAATTCAATGTGAATAAGAAACTAAAATAAATAGGTCCTATTTCAATGTAATGATTTAGGTTTCTCATACACACAATACACTAGATTTTATGCTAGATATTAAAATAACACTAAATCTACTTAGAACTCAGGGTTTTTAGGTCAAACAGGTATGTCAAAGGTTCAGTAAGGGTCTTGGGCTAATTGGTTGAGGTATGGGTTGATTTTGGGTGAGTGGGAAGCTTGTTGGTTTGAGAATGTGAAATGACATAGAGACCGATATTGGTCCTGGTCAACGATGGTGGTATAGGGACTAAATCGACGGCAGTAGGGTAAACAGATGTCAAGAGGGGCAATTGGAAATAACTTAATAAAAAGGATTTTAGGTTTCTTTGTGATTACACATATAGTTAGGATGTCATGGTTAGGTTCGTAATATAATTGAGAAGACTTAGGAATACCAAAGGAGAGGTCACAAAAGGGTGAAAGGGCTTGAAATGGTTGGGTTGGTGGATTGGTGAGAAGATGGAGATATCCGGATAACAAGAAGAACCAGAAATCGAAGGAAGAAATGATATCTACAATAAAGGAATAACAAATGATTAAGATGAAGTTACTTACTTACAGCTATGAATATCTCGTGGCTACATGAAGGTTGGTGATTGATTGGTGAGGTGGTAGCTACTTCAGTTTTGTGACAATACAAACCGTGTGCTCCGTGATTATTTAAATGCTTTGGAAGGAGAACCAGATCCTTGTCTTACGTTGTGGTTGTGTGTGTTCATCGTATGGATGCATGAGGGCTTGAAGATTCATGCTTGAATGTAATAAGGCTCTAATAACTGAATAACCAACCTAGGTAGAAGGTCGTTAAGTTTTATATAAAGTAAGTGATGGCGGTTAGGTGACCGACATTGGTTGAAGAATAATTGGCATGGGTTAAGGTGAATAAGTCTAGGTTTTCCAAAAATATCCTGATATTTTATATCTTTAGCGTGATTGATATCCTTAATCCAGGTCTCAAGTGATAGAGTTTGCCTAGATAAGTATGAGTTCTTCTAGGAGAGGTAGTGGGAGTTAATGCTAGGTTTAGACTAAGTCTTAGTTAGTTAGGATTGATATAGAATTAGTCCTAGTTAATTAATAGACTGTGAATGGGTATTTGAGTGAGGTGGATAGGTGAGTTGGCTATAGGTGAGGTGGATGGGTGAGGTAATTAATTAATTTGATTATTGAAATGAAATTAACATGCATGCACTAGGGACATGAGTGGGTATAATATAAATTTATTTAATTTATGGGGGTTAAGGGAATGTGACCTAAATTTAGTGTTTACACACCCTTATCTCCAACAATCATAGTACAAGTCTAGGTAAATTTGATACTTCTTGTCAAGATGACACTCTTGTTTGAGAGGGTTGAAGGGGTTCACATTCAATATTCTCATGTTTAGGTAACTAAACATATTATTCACTCAAACCATTTACATTCATATTAAAATGGTTCACTTAAAGATTTAGACACCATTTAGTGTCTTGGGATCAAGTTTGTATACCAAAAGCTGATTGGTGGTGGGAATTAAGGATATCAAAAAGATGAATGTTTCTCTTATTTACAAACTTGAATGGAGACTTATTAAGGAAAAGAAACCTTGACTGGACTTATTAGGATTGAATACTTGTCACAGCCAAAATATGAATTCATTCCTTTTGAATAACTTCCCACCGATTCCATTTTCTAGAGCAACTTGCTTCAAATGAAACATATTCTTGTCAAAGGGTGTAGATGGAATGTGGGAAATGGTCAGGATATTATTTTTAGCAAGATAATTGGACTTATTTCAAGATGAGTGATAAATTTGATTCTCTCAAACATAGTCTATGTGAGAAATATGGTAGTAAATTAAAAGATTACATTTAAGAATTTGGTAATAAGAGAGATTGGAAACAACTTAATGTTGATAACCTATAACTTGATATCTCCTCTTTGCAACAACAAATTTCTATCATTACTCTTAATCAAAAGGATAGAAAAGATGAGATCCTTTGGGTTGATTCTTTTGATGGGGTCTATCAAGATTAAATCAATATACAATTCCTTTTTTAAAAGCAATCAAACTGGATTAAATTGTAGTATAATCTAATTAGAAGCGGCTTCATTATGCCCAATAGATATTGTATGTCCAAAAATGAGGCTGAAGACATCAAACATATTTTCTTGCATTGTGAATATGTTGCAAAGATTTGGAGTCTTATCTTTACAAATTTCAATCTTCACTAGATTCTTCCTAACACCTTCTTGCAGACCTGGGAGCAATGGGATCCACCTTATAAACATAGCATGATAAGAATATTATAGAATTTGGTTATACCTCATACCATATGGAGATTGTGGAAAACCAAAAATGGTATAATTTTTAGGAACAACAGACAAGTATGCAATAAGATCTTTAAGGAAATTGTTATTACTATCAAGGATAACATTGAAAGGTTTAGGCCTCCTAAAAATAAACCTTATCCAAAGGTAGAATAACATATTCTATTTCCTAGAATATTAACAATGGAAATCTTCATAGGAATGATCTAAATAGAATTGAAAGATTGATAGTTCATTGGATTAAGCCTCCCAATTTATGGTACAAGCTGAATTTTGATGGAGCTTCCAAAGGAAATCCCATGGCATTAGGAGGAGGTTGTATAATCAAAGATCACATAGGTTGTCTTGTTATTGCTTTGGCAGGTAAAATGGGCCACCAAACAAACCACTATTCTAAATCCATAACAAAATTATGGGGAATAAGGATAGTTAGGGATAGCAACATTTCTAATATTATAATTTAAGGGGACTCTTTGAACATAATAAACCTCCTAAATCAAGTTCAACCCCCTAGTTGGGCTATTAGGGATTTCATTTATGAATCTATTGAGATTTTTAAATCCTTTACAAACTTTTGAATCACACACACCTACCGTGAAGGCAAAAAAGTGGAGGATATTTTGGCTAACTATGGTGTTAGTAATAACATGCAAAAATGGTTTAGTGATGACATTATTCCTAGCATGGTATACAATGAAATTATTAAGGATAAATATGATATTAAAAATCATCATTAATGAGCCCCCTCCACTAATTTTAAATTGATTATCTCCTTTGCATGCAAGGTAATTAATACCACTCACATTTCACATGTTTTTTGGGTATGCAAAGAAGTTGTTGAGAATCAGATTTGGGGAAGAAGCATTGTAGTTTGAAACAAAAGAAAAATAATAGCAAAATGAGTGGACCTCCATGCAAAATGGAACCCATTTTCGACTGGTTTGGAAGGATGATGTGATTTTATGGAATTATTTACAAATTGGTGGGATCTCTACCCTAATTGAGAAAATGCAGGGTCACGATCAAGACATACATTTTCAATTTGTATCTATTTTGAAACAAAGGACGGTGGAATATGGGGAGATCCGTGTCAAAATTATTGAAGAACTTATTGTGGAGGTTACGGGTCTGAGCCTAGAAGGGGCTAGATTTTTCAGTAAAAGGGTTAACAAGAATGTTGAAGCCAAGAAATTCCTTGAGAAGGGAAAATATTGAATTTGTTATGGCAGGTGTAAAATTGGCCTCCATTCTTGAACCCTTCGACAAAATTACAAGGATGATTGTCAGGTATGTAACTTTGGAAGGCAAGATATGTGATGGTTCCTCTTAAACATCTAGTTTTCCTAAATCACTTTAGAAGGAATTTATAGGTTAGTTTTCCACATTATATTTTAAATTCCTTGGAGCATTCTATCCTTGAGTTTCAAAACCACACCCATGCTACCCCCCTCCATCAAGGTCTCATTCTACTACTACATTGTCATTTTATTTCCCATCTTCATACTATCCGAACTACCCCTCCTTCCCTTGCCCTAACTCCACTACCCCCACCACAACTCTTGATCGTAGAAAATTAGAACCAAAAATCCTCTTTCCCCATCATCCAACCCCTCTCCTCCCGAAGAATCTGTTAGTGCAAAATCACAGCACCCCTGGACGCACATCAGCTTCTAGGTTGATGTTCAGGCATCCAGTGTGATTGCACAACATGGAAACCTCTCTCCAAGCGTGGGACTTGTGAAACCGAGAGAGGAATCTCCAGAGAAGGCTGGTTCCTGCTCCTAAACTACTGCTTACAAGCTATTCCAAAGGTGCGGGAAAGCTAATCTAATCCTAATCTAACCGTGCAAGGAGACGAGAGAGAGAGAGAGAAAGGAAAAATAGCAAAATCCTACACTAAAACGGTGATACACCAGAGAAGGAGAATGTTGGACATCTATCAAAACTGCCATGGGACAAAGAGAGGTGAGCAATGGGAAGGATGGACAGATGCATCACAGGCCCAAGGATAGATTTCACACAGAAAATGTCCCAAAACTCCATGAACACAGCTCCAAACCTACAATGAACATTCAAACATGCACAAATACCTGCAATGAAGAGAGGCAAGAAGAGGACAAGCAAAAACGAGGAAGGATGGACAGATGCATCACAAAACACGTTTTGTTGCTCCGAAGTTTGCCACCAGAACATCATTCCATTAGTAAAAGGCAAAAACGCCATTACGAGCAAGGGAGGAGGTTCGAACTCCATTTTCAACCCTAGAGAAGAAAAGAAGGGAGGGTAGAGCAGAAAGAATGAACAAATTTTTTTTTTTTTGAGCCAAATCTGGCTTTTACATTGCATGGGTCGAGCCCAGGGGACAGAAAACATGGGAAAACGTGCAAGCCCATTCCTCATTGACTGCAGATGCATTAAATCAGCATGGAGGATCTTACCAACCCATACCCTGTCACTTTGAGCAATTTTGGAGGAGAATGCGACCCATTTGTATTAATTTGGCCGCTAAAATGTCACTTCTGGCCGTGCAGAAGAAGAATGCGACCCATTAGCATTAAAACGGGTTGTTGAAAGGTCACTTCTGGCCATTACCACACGTCAGAGCCATTTCTCGATTTTCTCTCTTCAGACTACACCAAAACTTGAGATTGATCCCAGAATCATGTAGAGCATCTCAACAGCTTTTTGTTGATATAAAGAACGTGGAAATCCGAGCTCTGGATCAAAAGATATGGCGATCTGAAGATTTAGGGCACGGAACAGATCAAAACGAATTTTAAAATATTTTCCCGCTCTTCGCCATCTGGATGACACGTGGCAGGTTCTGATTGGTCACGTGATTCTCTCTCCTCTACCTTTCGGTGGGCTGTCTTTTGAATTTTCCTTGTGGGCCCTAGCTGGGACACGTGGCACTATCCCATTGGTTCGGATCGGTGCTCGAAAACTCGCCCATTGACTTTTTGACTTTTCTCTTGTGAGGACACGTGGCACCTTCTGATTGGTCCTCGCCCCGCCGGCTTCTTCGCACCCTTCACCTCCATTTGTCCCGGATGTCCCATTTGATTTTGGGCCCTTTGTGCTCATTTCGGCCGGTTTGGCCGGTTCGGGTATTTTTGGCCCGCTTGTCCCACTTTGTTTTGGACTGACCTGACTCTTTTCGGCCGGTTCGGCCGATTCGCGCCTTTGCGGCCCAGATGTCCCAATCGCTTTTTGACTGCCTGTGCTCATTTCGGCCGATCCGGCCGGTTCGGGTCTTTTTGTCCCAAACGTCCTGAGCAACACTTAGCCAATTTTTCTTCTTTCGGCCGGATCGGCTTTTCGCGCCCGCCGCGTACTTCTGGCCCGATTGTCCCAAATGCAATTTGGGCCGCTGGAGGCTTTTCGGCCGATCCGCGCCTTGATGTCCCAAATGTCCCAGTTGCTCCCTTGAGCAGGACTTAGCCAATTTTTACACTTTTTCCTGGATCAACCTATTTGCCTTTCTGCAACCTTTTTGCATTTTCTCAGAGCTTGCTCTTTTCCTCTCAGACAGGGAACTTAGAAAATATTTGAGGGGACTCTAGCAACATGATTTTGGCCCGAATCAATCAATTTTCCTGGGACTTGAATATTCTGATGCATGTTATCAAAATTACCCTGGGGGGGTGAATTTTGGATAACAGTTTGGCGACTCAGCGGGGTCATCTGCCTGCTAGATGAATGATCAGTAGCCTGAAGCATCCATTGGGCATGGAGTCATGAGTTGCAACCTGCAACTGATCTGAACTTTGAAAACCTCCCTCTGAGCCACTTGAAACCCACCGGACATGGAGTTGTTCTCACCAAAAACCACTGAAAAGAACTGTGCAAGAGCAAAACCAGCAACACCAAAACTATGTACAAAACTGAAAATCATACATGCCCCAAATGGAACATGCAGAGTGTGCACAAGCACTTCTTCTACTGAAAGCAAATCTACCTACTCTACTCTAGCTGGAAGCAAAGGCAAGCTAAACAAACCCTGCAACTGGTTGTGAGAAATAGCTTCCTTTCTTCAAAATTGGCAGCCATGCAATTGATTTGGCACTGATCATGGCTATTTGGATGGATGAAAATCAACAAGAAGCTGGTCTTCTATCCAAATCATCAAGGCATCAGGCGAAAACAAATCCAATACCTCTTTTAGTTGCTCTGCATTTGGATTGGAGAGGTATGGTAGCTGATCCTTGGTACTTTGTAGCTCATCCTCATGCTCGAAGCAAGCATGACTGGTTGTGGCTTCTCCTTTGGCTCAATGAAGCCTAATACCGATTGGGCAAGGTCGATCAGTTTGATATGCCCATAGCTCGATTTCCAACTCCAAAATGGAGTCTTCTTGTAGACCTTGAATGGATGGTGTGGAAGAAATGGTGGAATCCTTACGTCCTTTCTCTTCCTCGATGAAGAACATGGAAGATTAGAATCTTCCAATCTTGATTCCAAAGGGCTCTTTGTAAGATGCGCAGGCTGCTGCAAATGAAAGCTCTCCTTCATGACAGCAAGCTCTTGTGTTTGGAATGTGGATGATGAAAGAGAGAAAGGTGAAAGCTCAACCGGCTCTTCTCCATCAAAACAGTCCTCCAAATCGGCAGGTAAAGCGCCCATTGCTGTCCCTTTGCTCGTGTTCAACTTCCTCCATGGTGTCCTCTTGATCTGCAACTTGACCACCATGGTTTCCTTCACTCTCCAATATTGAATTTGAGAGATCAAACTCCTTTTCAGTATTAGAACTTGAGAGAGGTGAAGTAGAAAGAAGAACTGAAGGTTCTCCTGTAGCCTGCTTTGTGCTCAAAGCCCTTGGATCTGCACTTTTCTCCTCCACAGCTAGATTGTGCTCCTCTTCTTTAGGATTTGGAGCAGCTTCTCCTTTCTCCAATGTTTGAAGACAGTCTTGCTCTTGATTGAACTCTTCCTCCAACATGAAGTTTGTCAAGTCAAACTCTTCAATCTCTTGCTCTAGAGGACAAGTTGGGACTGCAAGATCTTCTTCTTCTTCGCTGCAAATGAGCGAGAATCAGTCCCGATCACCATTTTTCTCAACCCTAGCCTCTTACGTAGGCTTAACCATCAAAGGGATATTTTTCATCCCAAATCTAAGAGCCCAACTCTTGATTTTGAATTTCTTCATCTTTGTTGGCACTCTCTTTTTGCTATTGTTTTCCTTGAGTGGCATTCTGATTTTCATCCTCCCAACATGGATTTGGGAATGCAAGAGGAGGGATGGGTTGAAACTCAACTGATTTGACATTTTTGTGGTGGTGGAGGAGGAGGTGAAACCTCTTGTTTCTTTGGAGGAGGGGGCGTTTCTCTTAGCTCTTGTGGAGGGGATGACTGTTTGGAAGGGAAGAGGAAAGAAGAATCGAGGTGCAGTGGAAGACTGAGAGGTGGAGACATGGATTCAACACTTGGGACAAAGATGGAGGGTTTGAAACTTGACACTGCTGAAATGAAACAGATTGGGAAAGAGGAAAAGAAAAGGCATGAGAAGGTGTGCTTACCCATTGACAAGGTTGCTGAATACTCCTCTCATACACCTCTATTTCTTCAATCCACTTTGCAAGCAAAGGCAGCGTTGCAATCATGAAGTCAAGTTTCTCCTGAGGGCTGTAATGCCTTGGAAAAGGTCCCACCCATGGACAGGGTGCTCCACAACCGATTCCAAAAGCTTTCATTTGTGCTTGAGCCCTGGACTGCACCATCCCCACCTCCATTTTTTGGATTTTCTCCAACAGACCAGCATCTTGGATCTAATGGTCTTCATTGTATGCATACTCTTGCTCTTGAAAGCTCCATAGCCAAACCGACTTTGCACTTGCTGCTCATATGGGTATGCACCCGATCTTGAATTTGCTCAAAATGCTGATTTGGAGGATTTGTAAAACATGTTGGAGGTGGAATATACTGCTGTTGTTGATGTGAAATCCATGATGGAAATGAAGTCATGATTGCACAACTTCATGGAATGGAAAAGAATGAAAGGGATGGAAAGAAGGATGAATGAAAATGGATGGAAATGAATGGAAAGGAAGGTCTGCAACTTCGAGAGATGGGTTGTTGACCAGATGGAGTCGCCAGATGTGTTTGCAAGTGCCTCCAAAGGCTGAAATCTTCACAGGAACACATCAACCTGCAAAAGATGAAGTGAAAGACCTCTAAGGTCCCACCGGGCGTGCCAAAACTGTTAGTGGTCGCACGGTGGCTTAAGATTTTCTATTTGATAATGAGACACCTCTGAAAGATGAAACTCTAACTTCTGTGATGTCCCACCGGGCGTGCCAAAACTGTTAGTGCAAAATCACAACACCCCTGGACGCACATCAGGCTTCTAGGTTGATGTTCAGGCATCCAGTGTGATTGCACAACATGGAAACCTCTCTCCAAGCATGGGGACTTGTGAAACTGAGAGAGGAATCTCCAGAGAAGGCTGGTTCCTGCTCCTAAACTACCTGCCACAAGCTATTCCAGTGCAGGAAAGCTAATCTAATCCTAATCTAACTGTGCCAAGGAGACAGAGAGAGAGAGAAAGGAAAAAACAGCAAAAGCCTACACTAAAACGGTGATACACCAGAGAAGGAGAATGTTGGACATCTATCAAAACTGCCATGGGACAAAGAGAGGTGAGCAATGGGAAGGATGGACAGATGCATCACAGGCCCAAGGATAGATTTCACACAGAAAATGTCCCAAAACTCCATGAACACAGCTCCAAACCTGCAATGAACATTCAAACATGCACAAATACCTGCAATGAAGAGAGGCAAGAAGAGGACAAGCAAAAACAAGGAAGGATGGACAGATGCATCACAAAACATGTTTTGTTGCTCCAGAAGTTTGCACAGAACATCATTCCATTAGTAAAAGGCAAAAACGCCATTACAGAGCAAGGGAGGAGGTTCGAACTCCATTTTCAACCCTAGAGAAGAAAAGAAGGGAGGGCAGAGCAGAAAGAATGAACAACTTTTTTTTTTTTTTTGAGCCAAATCTGGCTTTTACATTGCATGGGTCGAGCCCAGGGGACAGAAAACATGGGAAAACGTGCAAGCCCATTCCTCATTGACTGCAGATGCATTAAATCAGCATGGAGGATCTTACCAACCCATACCCTATCACTTTGAGTGAATTTGGAGGAGAATGCGACCCATTTGTATTAATTTTTCCGCTAAAATGTCACTTCTGGCCGTGCAGAAGAAGAATGCGACCCATTAGCATTAAAACGGGTTGTTGAAAGGTCGCTTCTGGCCATTACCACACGTCAGAGCCGTTTCTCAATTTTCTCTCTTCAGACTACACCAAAACTCGAGATTGATCCCAGAATCATGTAGAGCATCTCAACAGCTTTCCGTTGATATAAAGAACGTGGAAATCCGAGCTCTGGATCAAAAGATATGGTGATCTAAAGATTTAGGCACTAAATGCATCGTAACGAATTTTAAAATATTTTCCCACTCTTCGCCATATGGACGACACGTGGCAGGTTCTGATTGGTCACGTGATTCTCTCTCCTCTACCTTTCGGCGGGCTGTCTTTTGAATTTTCCTTGTGGGCCCTAGCTGGGACACGTGGCACTATCCCATTGGTTCGGATCGGTGCTCGAAAACTCACCCATTGACTTTTTGACTTTTCTCTTGTGAGGACACGTGGCACCTTTTGATTGGTCCTCGGCCCTGCCGGCTTCTTCACGCCCTTCACCTCCATTTGTCCCGGATGTCCCATTTGATTTTGGGCCCTTTGTGCTCATTTCGGCCGGTTCGGCCGGTTCGCGTCTTTTTGGCCCGCTTGTCCCACTTTGTTTTTGCATCGACCGACTTTTCGGTTGGTTGCCGATTCGTGCCTTTGCGGCCCAGATGTCCCAATCGCTTTTTGACTGCCTGTGCTCATTTCGGCCGATCCGGCCGGTTCGGGTCTTTTTGTCCCAAACGTCCCGAGCAACACTTAGCCAATTTTTCTTCTTTCGGCCGGATCGGCTTTTCGCGCCCGCCGCGTACTTCTGGCCCGATTGTCCCAAATGCAATTTGGGCCGCCTGGAGGCTTTTCGGCCGATCCGCGCCTTGACGTCCCAAATGTCCCAGTTGCTCCCTTGAGCAGGACTTAGCCAATTTTTACACTTTTTCCTGGATCAACCTATTTGCCTTTCTGCAACCTTTTTGCATTTTCTCAGAGCTTGCTCTTTTCCTCTCAGACAGGGGACTTAGAAAATATTTGAGGGGACTCTAAAGCAACATGATTTTTGGCCCCGAATCAATCAATTTTCCTGGGACTTGAATATTCTGATGCATGTTATCAAAATTACCCTGGGGGGGTGAATTTTGGATAACAGGTCCTTTCGGCAGATTAAAAGATTGAATTGGAAAAAAATCTGCTGCATATTAGCAACCCTAATGAATATTTTTCTAATGAAAAGGAGGAAGGAATTCTCAACATAATTTTCAAGTTAGAAAAGGAAGTTAGAGACCTGAAATAAGAGCTCAAACAGATTGGTAAGAGATAAGGTAAAAGGAAGATGAATGATGACCCATATATGAATAATGAGTAGACTTTGCAAATTTATAAAAAACATAATTCTATGGACATTAGACTGGGTTTGACAAAAGTCAGGCATGAATTTACTATTTCTGTGTTCAATCCTATATACAAATTCATAAAGCAACATGTCAAAAGTGTCTACATTCTCAACAACATTCATCCCGCCATATGTGAATCGATTCAGCAAGAAGGTACTTAGTTCTTTGTGACCTAATAAAAAGGAACCCTCTCATGTCGCTGCCCTAGCATTATTCACCTCTCTTTAGAAGATAAAAACTAATATTGATAAAGCAATCCAGTAATATTGACTTTTATTACTTTCATATTCCTATTTTGATGTTGTATAGTTGTGTTCAAGATGCTTTGTTGCAGATTTGACTCTTTTTGCTCCCTCTTTATAGTTTTTGTTTAAGCTATAGTTGGTACTCATGTTTATCTTGGATTCTGATCCTTTTTTATGGTTTTACTACACTTTCTATCTTTTGAGCCTTCTTGTATTAGGGCTTAGTCCCTTTAATACTTTGGTATACTTTTTGATGCACTATTTGGCTTATGAGATTTTTGTAACAGGGTATAGTCCCTTCAAAACTATTTACCCCAAAGTAAAAAAACTTTTTGAAGTTAGTTGTGTAACCCATTTGCTAATAAGATCATTTTCATACTCGTGATACTAATAGCTCTCGTCCTAGGAATTGCCTCAAGAACACGATTACTTGGTTTCACATTGTACATTCATTACGTAATAGGACAAGTGGGAGAGAAAGAGGGAGTAATCCATATTATAAAAGGTTAAGATTAAAATTGAAGTTTACACAACGTGGATTCTGCATTTCTCACCACTATATGGTTTAAACACATTACATGAAGATCTAACTTTATCTTTCCTCCTAACACATCATCTCATGGTTAAATTTTCATAACTAAACATAAATTAAAATGTTTTTAAGTATACCATCTACGTATATAAACTCAAACTTGTGCTCTTATTTCCTTAAGCTAGAAGGTGTCATCGAGTGTAATGATTCAAGCTCATCCTAAGGTTTTAGTTTTCTACGTTAAAAAGGATCGCACGAGAAGGGTAGTTATGCAAAAGTTTTATACTAGGGTTAACTATTTTGTTTAGATTTATTTTCTACATTTTCAAGTTAAATAAAACAAAACACCAGAGATTTCATTATCAATTTCATGTCGAAAATGCACTATAAAATGTCAAATTTCAATTTCATTTAACATGTATACCCAAATTTTACAATACATAATTTTGAATCAGAATGACACCCAAGGTTAGATGCACATTTCCCAAAACACCCCTAAACACTAGCATCTCATAAATATTACAAAATTTCAATAATAAACCTTTCAATACATCACAAAATGTTGATTTATCCTCTACAATTATTTGTTATAAATAACATGCAAAATTATATTTCTAATGGCACTTCACTTCCTCCAAGTCTCGGTACCTACAACCACTACATGGTTAGTAAAATGCTGGCATGACATCCACCTAAATATATCATAATTAACATTATTAGTTTTTCATTTACATAATCAAAATAATTCACATGCAACTAGAGAGGGTTAGAGATATTTATAATCATTCCATTGCACTTTTTTTTTTAACTACGAGATGAGAGAGAAGCATTATTTTTTTAGAAGTAAAATTTTACACAATAAGCCACAAGATAGAGTTTCATACAATTATTTATAAGTTTTAAGAATTTTTCATGAAATTTTTAACTTGATTGGGGTCCCACAGTCTCCTTTTAACATTTTCCCACTAGTTGTAAAACGTCTAATTTTTTTCTCAGAGGTTAAGAAAATGCATTCAAAAACTATCTCGCGATGTTCAAATGCACAATGGGAAAATTCTTACATGTCATCCTATATACCAATAATTTATAGGAACCGATAGAATTCAGAAGCTGGAGAACGATTTATGAATGACGTCTAGTTATCGAAGGTCATTGGTCTTAATTGGGCTAGTTGAAAAAATAACAAATTTTAGCTCATGGGATAAGAAACCAGGTCCAAAAACAAAATTCGATGGATGAATTCTCAACATGAAAATTCCTACATGATCTCATATATGTGGGGAATTCACTAGAGTCGCAGGAATAAGGACTGATAATGGGGTTATAAATGATGGTGGTTTTCAGAGCCACGGAGTTGGTCTAGTTTGACCTAATCAAACAGTGACCGGAGGCCTATAAAATGCTTTTTACCAAACTAGCTAGAAATGTTTTTTTCCTAAACTAAAGGTTACACGCAATTTTCTACTAGAAATACTAGAGGTTTGCGAAGGCATAAAATCATCCCTTTCCTCGGGTGGTCCAAACGGTGAGCCAAAATGAAAACCAACTTTTTACTTTTAGCAACTCCCTAAAACTACAAAATGGGGTAACATGGCTCCTAGAGGGGTGGTGACGAGAGCACAAATGGTAAATTAGGGTCAATCTAAGACTTGATGTGACTCCCCACATAGAAAGGGACACAGACAAAACTTAACATCTCTTTTTTAGGTTTCAGAAGGTTATTTTACAAGTATTTGAATATTACATTTTTCTAACTTTGTAAGGTAGAAAAAATGGTTGTTTTAGTTAATGAATCATCTAAAATCTTTCCTAGTACCAGTGATGTGAGACCTAATTCTGATACCCTAGGTTAGCAATGTATAAGGTTGTGGTAGAAACCATGATTGATGGTCAAAGTGTAAATCGATTACGTAAATCACAAGGTGGAGTTTTATTGTTTTACACTGAAATTTTGGTTAAAATATTCAAATGTATAATTATATAAGGGTTTAATATTTCTATTATATTGCAAATGAAGAACCAAATAAAAAACAAATTATAAAATATGAAGGTATGAGAGACCATGCCTATAAATACTAGCATCCTTAGTGCAAGAGGTGCTCCGGGGGTTCACCCACATTCCACAAGGCTCCAACTCAAATTTAGCATTCAGTCAAACAATTCACATGCATCCAAAAAACCTCCATTTTAAACCATTCAATACAACATCCAAGGACATGTATGCGCATTTATTCTACTAAGGATGATGAGCTCTACTAAACCAACGAACTTATCAAAAATCAACCAACTTTCTATATTTCCAACCAAAAGCAACTCACCACAAAATACACATTTTCCATCCCAACACATTATCTCCCACCAAACATAGTGTTTTACACATTCAAACTCCAAAATACCTTTCTAACAAATGAACCCATCATGGCCACAACCACTTAACAAGATATTATTATTTCCAACAAACACCAAGTCATATGGATATGTGGTTCTTTGATCTACTCCAAATTCCCCATTTAACAAAGAATAGAGAGGATATGGCGATAGCCATGGAAGTAGAATTTCCTTTAATAATTGCATTTTCTTGGAAATTTCTATAAAAAACATCAACCAAATCCAAAACTTTCATACCTAATAATGGTTGTATTCCATGAGGTTATGCTTGGTTAGGGCATTTCTTTGGAAATCTTACAACCTCATCTAGAGCACCATTTGTGCATATCCTACAAATAAGGCATTCCATAGGGCTACATTTAGTTGAATTTTCTAAATCCTTTTCAACTAAACCATGGTATGCCCTCCTAACAACCAACCCTTTCAATATAAAGCTAAGAATAGTCAAACAGAGGGCTTCACGCAGAGGAAGAGTGAAAGAGATAAAATATTGCAAAGACATATGTCATATAGAAGGAAAGGAACTTCTAATGTCTATATCTATACAAAAACTACTCGAATGAAAGTTAAAAGGAAGTAAAACAACATGGTAGCCATTTTCTACCTTGATAATGGTGCTTCCTAAGTTATAATGCTACGTAGCAAAAGTGCAGATAAAGAAAAAGAAGAAAAATCAATACGGCTAGAAATTATGCCCCCAAAAAGTGCCTCCTAATCCTTAATATCCTTATTCTTCATATTACAACTAAAAAAGTGGCAGGAAGAATATCCTTTCTTCTTAGAGGAAATTTAACCCACTTCATATATATATAAAGATCTATATCAATAAATTTGTATATAGTAAAATGAGGAGATATTGATTTTCTATTTATTTTTGTGTAGGGTTGTTTGACCCATAAATAGAGTTATTTTGGATGGATATTAGTGATATATCTATTTAGAATAGTTCCCGTATATTCTTTTTATTTAACTAATTCTACAATGCTTACTTGGGTTCAACATGGTTATACATCCGGATCTCGAAAAATGTTTTTGTATTATTATGCAAGGAAAATGACAGTGTAAAGGTCATATGCAATGTGTTTATATGTGAAATACCATGGATGAGGGCACCCATTCCCTATAACTTGCAATTCTGAAAAAGGGGTTCCTTTTTGTAGGCCCCATCCACAACTTACGCCACCACTAATTCCATCCATCCACCAACTCACCTTTAATTCTGCATCCGCCCAAATAAAAAAATATATATATTTATTTATTTTTAATTTATAAAGATATTTTTATTTTATTTACTTTTTAAAATTATGACAGGAATGTAGGCATTTATATCCATGTATATATATCATCATTATTTTGTTATTTACTTATTTGTTTATTATTCATTATTATTATTTTTAAATTTATTTATCTATCTTAGTATTTTATACCGATGGTTATTGAAATGATCCACCACTCATGGAGAGGATAAATTATGTAGGGTAATTACATATGGGACAAAAATGAAGATAATAATGACAAAAATATGAAGAGGATAAAAAGCGAGTGAAATATATGAACCATAACACCATTACGATACCAATAGAAAAAGAATTGCATAATAAAGAAGAAGCATAGTTGCATAATCTAAACATATAAGAAAAACAAGGATCCTGAATGGTTATAGAGAATTAAAATAAGGGTAAGGGTAAAATATATGATGAACTAGTGCATAAGAGGATATAAAACATCATACTAATAGAGACAAGTAAAACTAGCTACTACTAAATATTAGTAGATGGAAAATGAGATGTCATAAATATTACAATTATTGCGAGACTATGAAGATGTGTTCCCTACAAAATTTAGTGAAATAAAAGGAGTGGATCCATCAATTAGTTAAATTCTCATCAATTATAAATACTTGATAAAATCCTATAAAGAAACGACCATACATATTGAATCCGAATATGAAAGAAAAGATAAAGGCGGAATTAGATCAGATGATAGAAGGTCTAATATACCCAATAGAAAAATCAGATTGGGTAAGTTTGATAGTCACCCAACCCAAGAAAACGGGAGAAATAAAATATTTTGGAGACTATAGGGCTCTAAATGATGCATGTGTTAATGACCCATTCCCAACTCCATTCACAGATGAAACATTGAAAGAAATAACGAGACATGAAGTATAATATTTTACAAATGGATTCAAATGCTACAACCAAATTATGATTACAAAAGAAGATCAAGCTAAAACCACTTTCACAACCTATTACGTAAGCTTAACATATAAGGTCATGCCATTTGGACTGAAAAATGCACCCACGGTATTTCGCAATTTGATTTCACTACCTTCAAATATTTCATTCATGACTTCCTAGAAGTATACCTGGATGATTGGGTTGTATTCTCTTTATTTAAATAATACATATACAAGGTATGATTAATATTAGAAATGTGTAGAGATTTATGAATTCATTTAAATTTGAAAAAAATCTTTGCACCATATGGAGTATTACTTGGGCCCATTATATATAAAGAAGGAATTTTGGTTGATTAAACAAAAATAGTTTTCATAATTGGACTCAAACCACCAACAACACCCTCAAATATCTAGGAATTCCTAGGACACATATGGTATTATAAGAAATTTATCGGGGGATATGCAAGTATATTACAACCAAAGGAGAATTTGTTAGTTAAGGGTGAAAATTCGGAATGGATAACTAAATGTCAAAATACATTTAAGAAGTTAAAGAAGAAACTAGTTAATACATTGATACTAGTATTTCTTGATTGGTAAAATATTTTCCATGTGTATGTTGATGTGTCAGGTAGCATAATTGTCACAATTCTATATCAACTAGGGGAAGGAGGCATAGACCATTCAATCCACTTTGAAAGAAAGAAATTTTCACCCATAAAGAGAAACTATACAACTATAGAATGGGAAATTTTAGCTACAATTTTCACACTCCAAACTAATTTTTTCATAGATCACCAAACACTATGATATCTGGTGAATAAGCCACTCTTGGTAGGTAGGATATCAATATGGTTGATATTATTCCAAGATTACAAGTTTAAAATAAATGTGAAATCAGGAAGAGAAAATGTAGGACCAAATCACTTGAGTCGCATAAACATAGGAGAAGAACTAGAGGAATTAGATGAAGATGCTTTCGATGCACACTTATTTCCATTCATCGCAATACCAAAAACTTAGAAGAGATTGTGTAGTTTCTACAATAAGGAATTTTTCCACAACACTATATAGAAAAAGAAAATAAATAATTAATTACAAAGACCCTACCATATATTATCATAAATGAATTTTTGTACAAGCTAGGAAAGGATGAAGTATTGCACAAAGTTACACTAGAACATGAAAGAGAATTATTATTGTTTAAAGCTCATAGAAGAATTACAGAGGAATTTTAATAGGGAACTCACTACAAAAATATATTACAAAGAGTAATATGGTGTCCAACCTTGTTCGATGATGTGCATCATATAAAAATCATTTCAAAATTATTAAGGATAACGAAACCATTATAGAAGGATGAAATGCCTCTTAATTCAATTTTAGTAATGTAACTATTTGAGAAATGGGGAATATAATTCATTCAAAAAGTTTACCCTCCATAAAAAAGGTGCAGAGTGAGATATATAATAATATAAATTAACTATTTAAAAAAATGGATAGAATATATAGCCACACCAAAATATGCGATAAGGGATATGGCTAAATTTCTATATAAAAACATAATAACTAGATTTGGATGTATATATAAAATAGCAAGTGATAGTGTTGAGAAGATGAAATATAGCTCAAGGATGAAATTGAAAAATGTTTAGGCACATATGAACAAGGTGCACGGGAAGGCATAGAATCATAGAAGAACATCAAAGACGCCCATAATCATTCAAAATCAGGACTTAGCCATTTTTGGTATGAGGCTATTTTTGGACATGGAGTGTGGAGCATGCAAAGATATGAAGACTTGCAGTTCACACAAGGCTATTTTGGGATGTGCAGTAGTTTGAGCGCCATGTAGAGTTTTTGGCTTAATAATAGGATTTCTACTTAGAGTTAACTATAGGAAATCTATTACTAGATCACTTACATGCTTTTATTATCTTGTAGAAGCACATGGTTATTATTAGCATGTATTATAATCAATATTTAATCAATCTTTCATATGGTTTAGATATAGATCTATTTTATGCATTGTGGATTGGTTACTATATGTTATGGATTTAAATATATACATGCTCAATAATGCTAACATTCTAAAAAAACAACTCTTAAGAGGGACATGGTATCCTTTTGTACTTTGAGTGAGTGCTATTTTTAAGAAAAGTGATGTGTCAGCGCGTCTTGGGTTATTTGTAGTGAATTCTAGGCTGCATCATTGGTTCCATTGTTGGAACCTCTTTCTTAGTTGTTTTTTAGGATGTTACGTGACGAAGACATACCAATTGACCTTGGCCAATATTGAGGAGTGGTTAGTAGTGTAGACACCAAAATTAGGTTGTACCACCCTTATAGCCCCGTTAATTAAATTATACATACCTTACATATTCATATCCCATAGTGCACATGATTAATTGAATTAATTATTTTAATTAATTTAATAAATATCCTCACTTGACCACCTCACCTAGACACCTCATCATGGACCTATTCTTAGCATGTTTCTTTTAACTAGGACTCAATATTTACTTACCATAACTAACTGAGACTTAGTCTAACCTAACATTAGATTTATATTCTTTCTAAAATAGCATGCCCACTTAATTAAGTGGAAAATACCATTTTATACCCAAACCAATGGGTAGAACTAGCAAAACAATAGTCAAGATCTACTATTTTGGAAAACCTAGGATTTCACATGTAGAATTGACACCGATTAACCCTAAACTGACGCTGGTCAACCTAAACCATCATTGGTTACCATATATTCACTTTGGAAACCTTGTTCCATAGGTTGGAATCATTATTCGAGTTTGAGAGAGAGAGATCTACATGCAAGCATGAATCAAATCCCTCTCTTGCATATAGACACATCTTAGTCAACACCAAGAATGATTTGAATACATTGGCATTCACGGTAGCATTCTAGGAAGCACTATCACAGACCTGAAAACCAATTTCACAGATCAACCATCACCTTCATCTAACCACCAGGCCTACAAATACAAGTAAGTGTGTTTTGATTTGCATCATTCCATACTTACTTAGATCATCATTTATTTAGCTTTATCTTTTAAATCCTATTCTCTTTTACATCCTATCATCCTCACCTTCCTGTCAATCCACCCATATAACCACCCATAACCTTTTGGCTCCCCATATTCAACCCCCAGACATCTCTGAGCATTCTCAACATCTTTACCAACCTAGTCATCCTTCTTCTATTCTTTGTGCAATCACAAAGAACCTCCAAAACCAAGTTTTATTGAGTTTCTACCATTCTTCTTCTATTGACACTGGTCACCTTGACTGTCGTTGGTTTCCATCTAAACCATCATCGGTCATACTGCATCGACATTGGTCTGTAACTAATAATCCTACCATTAACAACAACCTAATAACCTTCACCCAAATAACTCAGAACCACCCAAAACTTGATCCTGATGAGTTCCAATCACCTTGGCTACCTACCCAACCCAAAACATAACCCAACCTCAGTTAGATCTAATTTTTATTGCAATATTTGACTTAATCTAATATATTGTTAATAACTTGAGATACCGAAATCAACTTGTTAGCAATAGGACCTCTATTTCTTGCATTTTGTTCATTTATTTGATAAACAATGGATTGAAAGCCATCTAGGAAGTATCACACTTCCTGAATCTAGCATACACTAGGAATTCCATTGACATATATTGTTTAATATTATTCTTGTGGTCTTGTTTTGCATTCACAGGTAGTTCCTCCTAGCAAAAAGGAAGTTCTCGCAATCAACATTGGATTGGGAAATCAGAATGCGTGCATTCTACCTTCCACCTTCATTTCATAGGTATTCCTCCTCACCTTTACCTTATCTATTTTTCTCATACATGCTCAAATTATTGGTGAAACATGTAGATCTGGAAGAGAAGTACGTTGTAGATTTAGCTTCGCACCTAATTTTAATGCACATGCGTGTGTGAGAAAAATCTGTATGACGTATTATATGAGACATTATTTTCTATATTTTTTATAGATTTATATGAGTGGTTGGTTTCTTATGCATTGAAGAGGAATTGGAGGTTTCACATGTTTCTTTGGACATAGGAAAAATTCCCAGACCTTGTATGATGCGATCTAATTTGGACACGCTTTGTGGATGTTTGGTTCCATGGTGTTTTGAACAGCTATATTGTTAAGTACATAGTTTCAAATTAATATTTCTGTAGGTTGCTGAGTTTAATTTTTTGTGTGAACCCGGAGGGTTGTATTTGCTCGATTTTCCATTGGTGATCAAGATCTTGATTATAACCTTGGATTTGGAAGAGAAGTTGATGGCTAACTAAACCGCACGACGACACATTGGGGCGGGAACAAGATTGGTGAGGATGGAGGACCTCATGGTATAAAGACACACGGGGAAGAAAGGTGGATTAATTTCAATGAGGTACATGAGAGGGATTTAGAGAAGTAGCGTGAAGTTGTAGAATAGATGGCGTTGTGGAGAGAGATAGCTTGTGAAGGATATAGAGCTCATGTGGAAGATGTGGAGAAAGAGCATATGGATCTCCCTATTTGGGAAATAATGGCATGGAACCCTCTTCACCCTTAGATGAGAGTACACTAGTATAGAGGACATAGGTCATAGGCATGCATCTTAATCTACCCGGTGACCTAGCTCGACGCTTGGTTTTATATTTTTATGATAGTCACTAAGTAAAAAGTTAGTAGGAGTAGTAGAGTTGCAGTAGATAGGGTTAATTTACAATCAAGTTTAGGATTTAATCAGGGAGCTTATTCATCTATGATGTAGTAATCATATAACTTATTTGGAGGACTAGTTGGAGGTATCTTTTCTAGTGCATCATTAGCATAGAACGTAGGCACACAGAACCTTGGCATCACATCTAGAAGTAGTGAAACTTTATAGACTATGGGCGTTCAATTTAGCACAACCATTAGAACATAAGGTAGTACATCTTCTAGTCCATTACCTACTAGAGGGGGTGGATCAGGTGGCTCAGGCACTAGCAGATCTAGTTTATCTTGAGGTTGTGGAAATACAAGAGGAAACACAGGAGGCTCTGGATCTAGTGAGAAAGAGACGCACCAACCTCAACAAATTTATATGAAGATGTATCTCTAGCTTCCATAGTATAGGGGCATATGTGTGAGATAATATGGCACATGAAGGGGATCATAGATCTAGAGAGCAAGGCAAGTCGGTTTGCAACTACGTTCTAGGGGCACACACATCTTGTATAGGAAGTTTGATCCTGATTAGACTTGTGTGGATTATACAATGCTACAAGATGCTTTCTTAAAATAATTTTATATCTCGAGTTCGAGAAGAAAAGCATAAGCATGCTCAAATACATTAAGTAGGGAACTACTGAAAGTGTTTAGGAATATGATGTGTGGTTCAAGACTCTCCTATCTAAGTTATCTTATGACATCCACGTAAGCCAAAATACACAGTGGTTCATTGGGGGACTGTTCACACTGTTAGGAGGGTGCTTTCAGATAATACTTATATAGATTTGTGTGAGGCACTTGAATTAGATCTACACATTGAGGCAGTAGGAAGTGTGGACATAGGAGTGAGCGTGTTCTTGGAAGCTCAAATTGTAGAAATGGAAAAACAATTGGAGAAATTATCTTCTAATTCAGTGCATGAGATGCGTAATGGAATTTTGTGTGTCGGCTATGAAGTATATGGGAATCCTAATGATACTTTCCCTTGGAAATTGGTACACTCCTTGTTGATGGATTGTGAGATATGTCACTTAGACCACATTTCAAGTCGTTCCCCATTATTACAGTGCACAATAAGAAGGAATGTGTCTAGTTATTGTAAGAGTTGTAGGTCCTTGATTTATGATACTAAATATTGTAGGTTGATTGATCAGATCCATCATGCCATTAATATTGACATACGATAGACTGGTGTTGCAAATAACTCCAAGGAGAAGGGTAAGAATTATAACTATGATCACGGTGAGGGTTGTTTTGATGGTGTCCATGGTATATTTCAAGGTTACATAGGTGGATTCAGAGGTTGAGGTCATGGGGGCGGAAGGAGTGATTTTCCTCATGGGACTTATTATACATGTGGATCTCTTAATCACTACATGCACGAATGTCCATACAATATTGTGTGTTCTTTTTGTAGAAAGAATCATAATTATGAATAATTCTTGGACTTATATGAACACTTAAGTAAGAAACATAAATAGGAAAATAAGGGTGCGAGAATGGTTAGAGTACAACATGCTATGGAAGACCAATGGTTGCCAAAGTTAGCACCAGATCTTGAGTTGGTACATATAAATATTACTACATGTGTTGAGGATGCTCATGTGAGGGAATCTCTACAACAAAAGCCTACCATTACTAAGGAGGAAGTCATGTATGCCAAGTATCCAGACCCTATGCATCAGAAGGAGGTTTATCAAGAAACCATGGAGGTAATTCAGAATTTACAGGGTGAGATACAATGTTTGAAGGAACAGTTGCAAAATTTGGAATAAATGAAATAAGTTGATCTCCATCAGACAGATGTTGATGATTTGAAATAGGTTTGAAAGATTTCACTCCATGCACCGGAATGAATGAGCATGAGAGACAACTTTTACGTGCTAATCTTCCTCCGGATAGTTTGGATTATGAAAATGATCTTACTCTAAATTTTGGTGTTGATGGTTGGATTTATAGTAACATCTTGATTGACACAGACCCATAAGTGAATGTACTCACTTTGGATGCATGGGTTCAAATGGGAAGACCTCCATTACAGCCATCTTCCAATGTGTTTTTCATGGAAAATTGGACTAAGGAAATTCCCATTAGAGTTTTAAAAGATGCATCCATTACTATACATGGGGCCAAGTTCACTAGGGAATTTGAGGTCTTAGCGCTTTGAAGTGAACAATTTTCTTGCATCACTTGGGCACCCTTGGAGCTATGAAAATAACGTTGACCTGCATTTCAATCAAGGGTATATCAGATTTGAGAACAAGGAAGAGTGTGTCATCATACCTATGACAGATGGGAAATCTACGCCTTATGTAGAGCCCTTAAGTGAAGAAAACTTGAATAAAATTTATGTGCACACTATTTGAGATCTAGAATTTCTTGATCCATCAAAAGAAGGATTTATACAATGGGATGATGCACATTCAATGAGCAATACTACAAGTGTTGCATATAAAAATTGGGGGCACGACACTTATGAAATGGTTGGCCATGAGGTATGAAGTGTAGTTATGTGCATCTATAAGCCATGTAGTATCAAGTGTTTGGGTAACATCCAGGTACCAAATTACATAGGTGAAGGGAATCCGAAGTATTCATTCTTGTTATGTAATTCCAAAGGGAATGTTAGGTGGAAATAAGGAACATGATAGTTTTAAATTTACACGATACGGTAACGCTTATTTGGTGGATTGTTCACATGGAAAATCTTTTAGAGTGGAGAGAATTAAGGATTGTTTTATCGTGCTATTTCTAAGAAGTAATGTGCCTATTTAGATATGTTCCTTTCATGGTAAATACCATGTTCATCACCACATTCGAAGTGTGAGAGACTATGGATAATGGAGTAGGAAAATTTACCACCTTCTTTGTGGGTGCACAAGTTTTATTTCACCTTGCAAGGTTACGTGTGCACATGGTATGTCTACGTAGAGTTGAATAGGGTGACTGGAAATTGGTAGGAACTTATTGAAGGTATGAATTATACCTTTGATTACTTTTCTTCTAAACCTTTGGTGAATGAGGCGTTGTAGGTTATGAAGCACTTAACTATGGGAGACAATGCAAAGGCTGAAGAGTTACTTCAGGAGTTTTTAGGAGAATCAAACTTGGTGGCATGTTTTAAAGAGGAAGAAATAGATGTAGAACAGCTTATGCAAACCTTCCTAGAAAGATAAAAGGGTAAGCTGATCTACATGGTTGATGACGAAGAGGTAGAGAACCTAGATATTAACCACACAAAGGGTACGTGTGAAGTCTTTGAAAATGTAGATAAGAAGGCACACACCTACCATGATCCTATGAAGACCAAGAAAGTGAACATTGTAATGGATGTTGAACCCAAGGAAGCCATTATCAGAGATTACTGGTCTAAATCTAAAGTTACTAAGATCATTGAGCTACTGCGTGAATTTTAAGACTTGTT
Organism: Taxus wallichiana var. yunnanensis; assembly: GCA_018340775.1. Classification (NCBI taxonomy): domain Eukaryota; kingdom Viridiplantae; phylum Streptophyta; class Pinopsida; order Cupressales; family Taxaceae; genus Taxus; species Taxus wallichiana. The sequence continues at coordinate 454,665,197 of CM031240.1, forward strand.
CCCTAAAGGATATCATGAGTTGAAAGATGTGCATGAATCATTGGAAGAGATGAAGATAAAGTTGAAGGAATGTCTACTCGCAATCTGAAAGAGACTTTACATGATGAATCCAAACTTGTGTGTTAAGGTAAAAGAATAAATTGTCAAAATTTTAATTTCTGGGATTATTGTTCTAATCGAAAAGTCAGAATGGGTGAGCCCTATGGTGATCAACATCAAGAAAGATGGTAGAATTAGGATTTGTGTTGATTAAAAAGAGCTAAATGATGCATGTGTGATTAATCCCTTTCTCATGGCATTTATCGAGGAAATATTGGAAGTCATTGCGGGGTAAAAAATATACTCTTTCACTAATGGATTCTCTGGATATCATCAAGTAAGGATAGGTGAAGAAGATCAAGAGAAGACAACTTTCACCACCGAGTGGGAAATTTTTTCTTACATGGTTATGCCATCTAGATTAAATATTGCACTTGAAATATTTTCGTGCATAGTGGTACAAGAATTCGAGGATTTTATTCACAAGTTCTTGCAGTGTATCGGATAATTGGATCGTCTATGGGATTGTGGAAGATCACTATGATAATTTGAGGTTGATGTTTGAGCGATGTAGGCATTTGAGCATATCTTTAAACATTAAGAAGTGTATGTTTTCCACACCCTTTGGAATTTTTTTAGGACACATCATCTGTAAAGAAGGCTTACTAGTGGATCCTACTAAGGTAGCTATTATTTTGGGCTTAGAAGAGCCTACTAGCTAGAGCGAGGTGCATGGATTCTTGGGGCACATAGGTTATTACAGAAAATTTATAAAGGGATATGCCAAGATTTCCACACCCTTAGAATAATTACTTAGGGGAAAAGGAAATTTCTATTAGGGTGAGGCACAACAATGCACATTTAACACACTAAAGGAAAGGCTTACTACAACGCCTATTTTGCACTTTCCTTCATGGTCCAAGCCTTTTCACATTCATGTAGATGCCTCTGGCATGGCCATTGGTATTGTATTAGCTTAGCCTAGAGAAGGGATTGTTGATCATCCTATTTTCTTTTCTAGTAGAAAGTTGACTCAGAAGAACATAATCATACAACAACATAGTGTAAGGCCTTGTCTATGATCTATGTGCTCCATAATTTTCTACAATATTTTCTAGCTACACCTTTTATCTTTTATATAGACCACATCACATTGAATTACTTGGTGAAAAATACCATTTTATAGGGGCACATATGCCATTGGGTATTGTTGTTTTAGGAGTTCAATTTTATAGTGGTGGTTAAGCTCGGTAAAAGCAATTATGGTCCAGACCATTTATTAAGGTTGTAATCAAGAGAAGACACGTAGATCATTGATGACACAATTCGGATGCACATCTATTCGGAGTTGAACCATGCACCCTTATACTTGGAGGATATTGCTGCATTTTAAGCATAGGTGTGGCGATGAAGGTAATGAAGGCTTTAGAAAATAAAAACTTGTTATTCGTGTCATGACTTACATGTTGATTAGTGGAGACTTATACAAGTTAGACCATGATGAAGTTTTACATCGGTGTGTGCTTGAGCATGAGCATGAAGCAATTATGGTAGAGGCTTGTGGCGGTATTGCAGGTGGACACTATGGAAGGGACACCACTGCGCGTAAGATTATACTAGATGGTATATGGTGGGAAACATTATACAAGGATTGTAAAGTATATTGTAAGGCCTGTGACCATTGTTAGCACCTTAGAAATCCTAGGAAATGAGATGAAATTCCTTTGAGGCCTATTACTAGTGTAGAACCTTTTGAGAAGTGGGAAATTTAATTTGTGGGCCCTATTTCCCTAGTCACGTGAAGGACATGATTGCGCTATATTATAACTTGTATAGACTTTCTTACAAGGTAGGTAGAAGCAACACCTCCAAAGGATGCACTGCATCTACAACAATAAGGTTTATATGGGAAAATATTATTAGCAGGTATGGTTGCCCTTTAAGTCTAACAAGTGATAGGGGTACTCATTTCCTTAACAAGACTATCAGGATATTATTGGATGAATTTATAGTTATAAACCACAAGATAACCCCTTATCACCCTTAGGAAAATGGGCTGTTGAGTCCTTGAAAATAATGATCCATATCCCTGAAAAAAATTATGATGTTGGAAGGAGAGATTTGGATGACAAGGTTTCTGAGTACTTTGGGCGTGCGGGACAACCTATAAGAGGTATAATAAGGTAACACCATTTCAATTGGTGTTTTGTGTAAAGACATTTTCCCTCATGGTATTCATGTTACCTTCTTTGTGTATTGCACGTGTAGGAGGTCTGGCTAATGAGCAAGCATTGGAAGAACGTATTGAAAAAATAATGTAGCTAGATGAGAGGTGCACCATAGAAAGATGGAGTTAGAAGAAACAAAAATCCATGCATAAGGCATGGCATGATAGACACATCAATGATAAGAATCTTGAGGTTGGGTAAATGGTACTTTTGTATGATTCAATTTTTGCGCCACCCTAGAAAGCTTAAGGTGCATTGGTTGGGACCATATATTATCACTTATATACTTGTTTGGTGCTTTCTAGTTAAAGGTGTAGGATGGAACATGGTTTCTCGAGTTACTTCAATGAGAATATGTTGAATCCCAACTATAAATTAACCTTTTGGTGTTTTTAATAAGGCAGTATTGCCACTTAGATTAGGTTTCCCTTAATGCATTTCCTTTATATGTGTTTCCTTCATCATTGTTATGCTTTTTCAATTTAGTTCAGTGTTTTGTGTAATAAGCACACTTGCACACCAAAATATGATTACAATTTAAGTGTTTTCATGCACAGAGGACCACACATACCCTTAGTGTGGGGTGGTTTATATATACAGGTTCATTACCAAGTTGAATATAGTTGATTGTCATATGAAGATGGGTATGTATAAGGAAACTTTTGTGCAGGTGATTTTAGAAGGGTGTAGATAGAAAACTATTACTCCTAAATGAAGACCATAGATGGAAAAATGGATGCACAAAGATAATATGAGGTAGGATGTAGTAGTGGAAACTACTTGGAAGAAGGTGTAGTGGCGAAGTACTTTGGAACATATGGGTGCATAGGAGGTGTGTGGCCAAGAAGTAGAAGGTTCGCCAGAAGGTTATGATTGTGGCATGGAAATGAGCAGCATGGAAACATATACAAATGATGAATTAATGTTGCAATCGGTGGTAAGTAGAGGAGTAATAAATATGATAACTTTTAAAAATATATATAAGGAAGGGTAGTGAGGCCAATTTTACCTTTGCGATGAAAAATTCTTGAGTGAGATGTTTACAAGCAAGATAGCTAAGACAATTATGAAGAGTGGAGAGTTACAAAGTGGTTGGGCTGGTAATATTTGTGCATAGGGGAGCTATTACACTCCATTTTTTGAAGTGTTTGAGCAAGGTAAAGGTGTGTGGGAAAGGATATTGATGGCTAGGGTTTGAGTTTGAGCTAGGGCACATGAAACCAAGTTATAGAGCTCAAGGGAGGTAAGAGAACACATATTTTTGATTGAAATGACACCAAAAAGAGCACTAGGGGCAAGTACAAGGGGAAAGAAACAAAAGGAAGTTGAGATTGAGATCGAGGATGCCCCAAAAGTAGGTTTTCTGAAATGCAATACCCAGAGGAAGTGATTATGGGCCGTGATTGGGATTCCCATGTCCATCGAAGAAAAGTCAGCGATTACAACCATAGGACAACTAATAACAAGGAGGATTTGGACACATTGTTGAATAAAAAGACAAATAAATTGACAACCGATGACATGCCCATTTACGATGATGCTAGGAAGAAGCTCCTAAGAAAGGTAGGGTTTTACAAATTGCATACAAACTTCCATATTTTAGGAAGCCAGAGAAGTTATACCAATGGATTATGAGTAGAGTCCATGAGGAATTTTTATATTTTTCGGGACACAAATGAGGATCACCGTGCCCTTGATTGGCACTTTGACAGTTTTAAAAGCACATGCATAGAGGTGAGTAGTGACTGGTGATAAATTGCTAAATATAACAACTAGCAAGAAGTTGGGTTATAAAAAGGTGAGAACGACATGGATATTTACAATCGAGGAAGTATCCACTCATACAGAAACCTCACACTTATTGAAAAAATGAACAAACATGAGAGATGGTAACAAGTGAACACTTTATGGCTGCATGTTGCAAAGAAAATGTCACAAGGGGAGACCTACAACTTTCTGGATACATTGTTGAAATGATAATTGAAGAGGTGCATATGAGTGAGAAAATTATCTTTAGTGCTATTAAACTTTCCCTTTTGTTGTTGAGATTAGATTGCCCGATGAACTAAAGAAAAAAAATTGGGATTACCCTGTTGAAAAGAAATCTCTCGCAGAGAGATTCAAAAATTATCTTTGTGAGGGGACCATGAGTTTCTCGTTCAAACCAAGGGTAGAGATTTTTATGCATGACTCCATGTCACATTCAAGGAAGAGTGGAGGATACCTAAGGAGTTTCTCGTGGTGGTGGGTAAGTTGGCATAGTTTGTAGTCTATAAGAATTTTTCATCACACATTTTACAATGAAGGATGGGACACGGAGTCCTTGGTGTAAATTGCCCTATGCTTTCATCGTGCAGTTCTTTCAGGAAGTTGTTCACAAAATCTCAGATGTATGTCGGTTAATCTATAATGTTGATAAGGTAGAATGTGACTACCACACTCTATGGAAGACTTACATCTATCTAGGTAAGTCTGCTTATATTGAAAGATACATTTCAAATGATATAACTATGAATCCTGTGAGTTTGGAAATAGGTGACAGTGGGGTAGCATTGGTATACCTTTAGCTTAAGCCTAGGCTAGAGAACGAAAAGTATGTAGAGAATGAGTTCAAACTACCAAGCCTCGCCTAAAGGGAAGCACACAATTGGCACATTGGCTAGTTGAAAATCCTACTTCACCCATTTAGGAAGAAGAAGAAGAATAAATTCATGAAGATAGTGGTGGGTTGGACTGTAGGGGCAGAAGACAACCTATGGATAGAGAAAGGAAATATCGCAAGATGACGCCCCCATCATAGGAGAAAGAGGATGAAGTGTTTGAGACAAACACAATGGAAATCAATGTGGAGAAGATAGTCAAAGATCCACAGTTCAAGAGAGTGTTTAGGAGGAAAAGGGTTCAAAGGGTGTAGGGTCATCACATCCATTAAGAAGGTAACCTTAGATTTCACCACAGAAAGTAGAGCCAAAGAAGAAGAAAAGGTGTAAACTAAAGATCAAGGATATAGAGGAGGATGAATCGGAGAAAGTGTGCAGGTACTTTAGTGTATCTTAAGGGTACAAAGAATCCCTGTCATGAAGAAATGAAGGATGATAAGGAGGGGTTAAATGGCACAACAACATAATTAGAGGAGGGCAAAGGCCCACCTGGACTCAGTGCACGGGTTCCTAAGGGTAAAAGAATAAGGGAGGAGAAAGAAGGAAAAGAATATGTGACTCCCACGAGTTGGATATATGGATGATACAGCAAGAAGATCATACGTGTTCACTTCTAGAGTACTATGGAAACTAAGGACTTGTATGGTTGGGAGTTAATGGATGTGGAGATGGTGAATGCATGCACATGGAAGCAATTTTCATGGTCAATTTAGAATTATATGGATGAGCCTGATTGTGGCATTTGTGAAGAGTCATGCTTCTCATACGAGAATGAAGAAAGCACCCAAAATATGACACATAAATTTCAAGCCAACTATTATGTCAAATAAACAAGTGACAAATTCCTTGGTAAAGATATTTGTAGAGGTTACGCATAGAAACATAGACAAAGAAAAAACTATTAGGGCAATCGGTGGATGACAACAAGGATAAGGATACATAAATAAAGTGCCTCAGAGAAGAGAAGGAAAAGGATGAGGAAAATATAAAATCATTGATCATTATGGATGAGGAGATAAGTGCTTATATTATTAAGGTATGGCCACATCTGGAATCTCAAGTTTTAGAAAAATTTCCTTTTGTAAAACACTATATACGTACACTTATAAAACTGGTCATATATGAAGGGATTGTGCATATACTCATGCCAAAAGAACCTTAAGAGGAAGAAGTGAGGGTAAAATCCACCATTTCCAAAAAAATTCAAGTTATGAGTTGTTCTTTATAAGCTTTGAGAGATGAATTGAATAAGGCATATCAGGCCTTGAACATATGCATGACAACGAATACAATTGTTAGACGAAGAAAATTCCCGAAGACAATGAAGTCCTCAAATCCATGAAGGATGAGACACTTGGGCATGTGGAGAGACTTGTTTTAGTGGAAGAGAAGTGAAAATCTCTTTCAAGTGCCCAAGAACCACATGAAAATAGGCTAAAGGAGATAGGAAAATATATTGTTGGGAAGATGGACTATATGGAAGGCATGATTTCTAGTATGGAAAATATTTGTAGAATGAAAAAGAGAACATGAATCAGGATGAGCTATATGCCATCGTCATAGATTTCCTAGAAAAAACAAGTGAGGCCTTAAGTGATTTACAGGCATTAGAGGTAGAAATAAAGAATGAATATCTAGAATTAATACTTCCTGTTGAGGAGAAGAGTGTTGAATGATATCTCATTCTTTTGTTTGAACAAATCTTCATTCTTTCATTCATTATTATTTACTTTGGAGAGATAAGTTAAGATTACCCATTTCGGGGAGGATATGCATTTTTGTGGGGTAATGTTGATAAGATGAAAGTGCGGAAGGTTTAGACACACAGGAAGTCACAAAATCATAGCAAAACATGAGCACACCCAAAAATAGTCAGAATCAGGACTTAGCCATTTTTTGTATGAGGCTATTTTTGGACATGGAGTGTGGAGCATGCAAAGATATGAAGAATTACAGTTCATGTAAGGCTATTTTGGGATGTGTAGCAATTTAAATGCCATGCAGAGTTTTGTTTTAGTAATATGATTTCTACCTAGAGTTAACTATAGGAATTCTATTATTAGATCACTTTCATGCTTTTGTATTCTCTTGTAGAGGTGCATGGATATTCTTATCATGTAGTCTATTTTTGGAAGGTATATGTATGGTGAAGGGAAATTCCCCACCCCTATATAGATATGTATTGATTTGCATGACTTAGAGAGACCGATTATTTTAGAGAGTAATGTTGTGGATTTGTTAGTATGCATGACCATGGAAATTGGATCTTGATGTATGAATCTTCTATTTTTTGTAGCATTTAATACAATGGGTCATATTGGATGGATATTGGTGTTAGATTTGACTAAAATATGGTTGTTGTATTGTAAATATTGTTATAATCATTGTTTATTCAATATTTCATATGGCTTAGATCTATATTTGGTTTATGCAATGTGGATTGGTTACTATCTGTTATAGATCTAAATATATACATGCTCAATCATGCTAACATTATGAAAAAACCACTCTGAGAGGGACCTCGTACTCTTGTGCACTTTAGGTGAGCACTCATTTCAAAATGAGTGATGTGTCAGTGTTCCTTAGGTTATTTACGGTGAATTCTAAGCTACATCGAGATAGGGGCACATACTTTTTTAAAAATACCATCAAAATACTCGCATAACAATTTATGATTATGCACCAAAAAATTATATCTTATCATCCACAAGAAAATGGAAAATAGGAATCTACCAAAAATTATTGAAAAATGTATTGACAAAGATATGTAATGTACAAAGGGATGACTAGGAAGATCAAGTACCCATAATTCTATGGAATTAGAGAACCAAATATTAAATAATTACAAGACATGCATCATTCTAGTTGGTTTATAAAATTGAAGATATCATGTTAATGAAATATATTGTACCAATCCTTCATATTACAATAGTTACTTGGTTTGGAGATAAAGAATTTAATCAAACAAATTTTTATATTGGAAACAATGGAGGAATACGGGGGAAAATGTAAAGAAATCATGAAGCACACAACTAGATCTAGAAATACCGACATGATCACAATGTACATAGGAAGGAATTTTAAAGAACAAATATTTTTTTGTACGAGAGCAATGTTAAAGTACATTCAGGTAAATTGTGCATACATTATAAATACATGTATATCATACATCACATCATGAAAAATGACACTGTAATATTGTGGGATCTATAATGAAAAATATTATTCGAGAAGAATAAATGGATGTAGGCTAAAATCATAGAGTGTGTGATTGCACAAAGTATTAAACTAGACTATAATTCCCTCAAGATAGGGGTTAGACTAGTATTTTTAAAATTTTGAATTTTCGTAGAATAGATGTTTATGTAATATATCAATTGTGTGTGTGTGTGTGTGTGTGTGTGTGTGTGTGTGTGTGTGTGTGTGTGTGTGTGTGTGTGTGTGTGTGTGTGTGTGTGTGTGTGTGTGTGTGTGTGTGTGTGTGTGTGTGTGTAAGACAGAAGTATTAAAACAATATTGTTGTCATGTGGTGCATGGAGCAAAAAGTGGAAAAAAGGGATGAATTAGATAAGTCCGGGGAAACTTGCATAGTAAAAAAGAAAACAATGGAAGTAAAAATCTAAGTATTAAAAAAATTAAAAATAGAAAAAGAAACAATCCATCTATCAATACATATGATGCATCAAAGGCCTCATATATCACATAAAATGAGATATCCAATAGATAAAATTAATTAAGGAGGTGGATTAAGTGATCAATGACTCATAACAAACACTTAGAGATTACCAAAGGTATAAAACAGAAAAAAACTTAATAAGAATTCATTTTCATGCAAAAGAAAATAAGAAAAAAGCATGAAGTGATAACAAAGAGAAAGTGCAAGGAAAAATAAATTAAAGAAATCAGATAGATAAATGGATCCCTTCAACAAACCTACCGGAAAATAATTATAGGAGTGATGAAAGAATAAGTGTTTACATTCCTTTCATTAACAAACACATAAAAATAAGAAATGGGCATCTCCACAATGCTCAAACAAGATAAATGGTGTTATCCATCACCCCATGAGCTAAAATAGTGTTCCCTAAAAATTTGGGGTACAAAGAAATTGAAATTACAAGCGTAGAAACTACACAAGGGAAAATAGTGCTAAATGATCTACTTCGAGGAAATATTATGCACGGGATCACAATAATTCCTTAGGAGACCATCTTGAGCTCATGTAGATAATAATGAGTAGATACCACAATGATGCCATTTGTTTCTCTATATATGACATCATTCCCATAAACACAACCATAGTTATCTCGAGCTACAAGTATCGCAAACTAGAGCTTATCTATCCTTCCATATAAAACCATCAAACCTTTTGTAAATCCATCAAATATAACCATCTATGGTCATTCATGCAAATGTAAAGGTATTCCATTGGGATCCATCATAAATTAAGTAGTTAGAATTTGAGAATAGATCATAATTGAATTATATTGGTAGGTGAATAGGGGAGTAAGTAAACATACATCAAAGTTGTGGACATTATCACAAGAATATGGGATGCCAAAAAATTTTAACTCGAATGAATTCCTTGTGCATGAACTCAACAAAAATGTGCATAGGATCACATGCAAAGGAGTAAAAGTGTTTCAATACTAATTTTTAATTATCTTTTTGTGTTTCATACACTAGAAGGCCCCTAGGGTTTCATATAAGTAAAAACTTAGTACTTCCCGTGGGAGAGGTTTGTGCATTTCATTTCATCAAAACCCTACTCAATTTTTTAAAAATGCAAATATTACAAAATTTGATGATACAAATTATAGAAAATATCAGCACAAACCGCCGTGCTCCCAAGGAGGTAATAACTTATAAAACCTTGTATGAAAAAATCACATTATTACATGATGGATTCATACTACAATAAGATCTGTACAACACCAAATATCTAAAGCCACTACCATTTTTCATCAACATGGAGATAGCCAAGTACAAACTTAGAAGACAACATGGCATGATCCCAACAAGTGTCTAACCATTTCACATAGAATGACTAGAGAAACTAGTGACTTGAGATATAAAGATAAACCATCGATAAATATCAACCCACAACACAATTTAAAGCATAAGATTCATCAAGGTAGGATAAAAAAAATAGGTAAGTAATCAATCACTGTGCCAATATGAAAACAATCACCAAGGGTGAAAATAATCTCTAGATTACCCATCTAGTTTTTAGTCTATATTTTCGGTAAATGCAAATTGTGAGAGAAAACACACACAATTGTTATCATGAAATGTGTACCAAAATTTATATTTTTAATGAAAGAGAATGGTTCCTTTGGAAGGCTATCATAATGGAGAAGGTCGTAAACAAAAGGTTGAGGATACAAGACAAGGTCATACTCCCTCCTATGTAAAATTATCTCATGGTTAGTGTGAGGTGGGAGGATATGACAAAATCATAGTTGGGTTCAAAACATAAGTGAGGATCTAGAGGACCAGGGGTTGGATGTATCCAAATTGGAGGAATATTTCCTAGTTATTTTATCTAAGAAGAGAAGGAATGATAAAATTAATTTCAGAGTATTGTAACTACCTTTATTCAAAGAACCAAATATCTCAAGAGGGGTTTCAAAGCATGAACATAAAATCCTCACTTATATAGGATGAAATATAATAACAAAATACAACTACACATCTAGTGCAAGAAAATCATGTCGATTATAGGAGAGACGTGAGTCAAGGAGAGAAAAATTATTAAAATTTCAATCCCAAAAGCTAAAATTCAAGTATTAGGCACACCTTCTCCTCCATCTGCGCAAGAGATTATCAATCCATTCAAAATTGATTGAATAGAAATGATAAGTGCACAAGTAATGCAAGAACATAATTCATCACATAGATCGGTGTGTAGGTAGTGGAGGAACTAATGCAAAAAAATCATACAACAAGAGAACATAGTTGAATAACAATTCATGATGTAGAAGGCGGTAGAAGAGCATATTCGCAAAGAAAGAAAAGAGTAATAAAAACTCGAGGAAGAGAGAATGCTTAAGGAATAAGAAGATAAAAATAATATAAAAATTGCGTAGGATGGAGAACATAAGGCTATAAACATGAAGAATAAGAAAGAATAAGAATAAAAGAAGTAGAGAGAGAAAAAACAAAGAGAAGAAGATGAAGTATGAGCTAAGGCGGGAGAAGAGGAGGAAATAAAGAATGCAACATAAAGTAAAATAAAATAACAAGAAAGACAAAAGAAAAAGGAAGATAAGAGAATAACATGTAAAAACAAAAGATAGAAGAACAAAATAGCTACAAAGGATAAGGAAACAAAAAAAGTTAGAGGTTGAGACAATCAACATAGTACTAAAAGAGGTATAAGAAGTAGATAAGGGGGATGTACAAGCATTTGGGTGGGAAACAAAATCAATGGCACCAATATGAAAATGTAAGCTAATTCTCCCATCATCCCATGTTTATAGTGTAATCCCATGAATCACTCTAGAAAATATGTAGGCTACAACTTCCTAATATAAAGTTATTAAAATGGAAGTAGATCTAGAGAAATTACCATTGCAAACATTGATTGAAGTAGTACACACGTTATAAGAAAATATAGGAGTAGGCACAATACACATGGCCCAACATAATGATAACTTGAAGAAGACACTGTGGAATTCCTGGTCACATGTTGGAAAACACTATCCCAAGTTGGTCACATACATCATAGGTGACCAATTCATGAGTGAAGCAATGTAGATAAATATTATTATATACAAGCTTGTGGACAAATGGAATGACAATGAAGCAGTGAAAAATATTGCAACACAAGTAGTGAATGTCAAGTAGGAAGTAAAGGAGGAAATAATGAAACTCATGGAGTATACAAAAATGCTAAAGTAGTCCAAAGCTCAAGTAAATTAGCCAAATTTTGAGCTCGTAGATTGGAATACATAATTGCAAGATACCATATGAGATAATAAGAATGAAATTGAAGTAGGGATAAAACTACATCAGTAGATGCTACAAGAGGAAAAGGATCAAAATCTTGAAAAGGACTTATAATCGTCATTTCAATCCAAGGATATTATCGTGAACAATTGTGAGAATGGAAAAAATGTGACAAGAGATACTTTTGTAAGGGTTCAAGAATGGAAAATGAGAGACCAACTAGAGACACTCATTTATGATAATCAGGACATTATTATGATTCAAAAAAAGTTACCCAGTAAAACAATGAATATTAACTATATGAATTTATAAATGTATTAACATAAGTACGGATGCACTATGAAATAATAAATGAAGCCTTTACAAATTGGAATACATACAAGGTAGACGTAGTGGAAATTCTACCAATGTGCAAGAAATGAAGAACAAACCAAGGTTCACATTGCAATATATAATTTTTTGAATATCAAGGCCACACTCATAATATCACCACCACCATTCACCCTTTGTAGTAAAACCGGGTAGATGGATAAGCATAAGTATACTTGAGTAGTAGAAATAAACAAAGAGTGCCACAATTTTGTAAAAGGTTATTGGTTAAAATTATTAAATACACAAATGTTTTTGTATACGTAAGAAGGCCCACATAGTCTAAAAAAATTAAGGGAAGTCTATGAAGGATTTTCCATAGATTAAAAACCTAAAATGGTTGTCTAATGGGATGTCTACTTAATTAAAAACCAAAAAGGATAATTAAGTAGTATGCAAAGGATTAAAATCGGTAAACGATGTCCTCTCGTGTCAACTACAAAGTATTTTTAGTGAAACATAATCACCATTAGCTATTAGACATAATCGACATAGATTTAATCCCCTAACATCTCAAATTAAATTTTTCTTAGGACAAGACAATGATTAAGTCCAAGAAAGTATTGGATAGTAAAATATAGTAAATGTCGACATGGCTATAGTTCATTATTTTGTAATCATTTTATATGTATATAGTTAGTATAAGAAAAAAGATAGAATGAATATATTCTCTAAACATAGGTATGTAATATCAAAAGCCTTGAATATATGAGATGGAGATAAAAGGACTGATAACTCAACATTCATTGTATTTTTTTATAAAACTATGTAATCCTATTTGTTTACATGAGAGGTTGATCTTAGATCCTAATAGAAAGTAATTCAATATATCTCTATTAGTCCCTTTTTCCATCTATGTTATGATATATCTCTATTTAATTATAATTTCTTGATGCAATTCCCGTGATACAAATTTTTCGTTAAATCTTTGTATATTGTCTATTACGCAATTGAAACTTAGTTATATTTCCATCCTATGTCTTAATCTAGACTACAACTTGTTGTAAGTTCATTGTTATACTACAAGAACCTCGCTAACAATTTCCTTTATAGTTTCTTATAAGTAGATATTGTGTATTATGTATGTTCAAAAATGTTGACATTAACAAGCATTATTTGAAAAGTTTCAAATGGAATAGTTTGTGTGTCTCCTAGACTATAAATTGTAGCATGTCATGATGAGTTATTTCAAGCAATCGATGATAACATAAACCTTTTATCTTTTAGGAAATAATATATGATATGACCATATACTATATATGATGCAGTTTAGGTATTTTTATTTTTACCCAATCATTATTGGATAAAAACCATGAATATCATGGCATCCCCTTTTACCATTCTATGGACTGAACAATCATTCAAAGATTGGAAAGCTGTTCAGTGAATTATAAATTTAGCATGTAATATTATGGCTTATATTTAAAGGTGGAAAAACTCAAATAGAATATTAATAAGGGGCTGAAAGTGATATACTATGATCGACATATATAGATGAGTGTGCATATGTGTATAAGAATATTGTTGGTTTCATAAATAGTTCTAAAGGATACAATTCAAAGTAAGAAAAATGTCAAATTAAGGAGTCTAGGAATGATAAAGAGGAGGAAAAATGCCAAATAAAATGTATCATTATATAATGGTTGAATAAATTAGGTATACTTTAGAACATGGTAATATTTACTTATTGTTGTCATTCATTTTTGCAAGGGAAAAAATTAACTTGAAAACATGAAAACTATACCCTAGTGTCAAAATGTTTACTTGTAGACCTTCCCAAAGCATGTCTCTAAATTAATTTTTCTTGTGTTAGGCCGATCCAATAATTTTATTACTCATGTATGTTGTAATAACCTTTCCCATATGTTTGAAATATGAAAACAAGTTCATGAGATTCTTCTCGAGACAAGTACCTCTCGTGGTGGAGTTTTTAGTAGGCTTAGAAATGGCTATTTTTATCCTTTCTAAGGCAAGTGTGCATCCAATGGAGAAAATTTGGAAGTCAAAATTCATAAGGAGGAGGTATGCAAGAAATAATATCATACTTTCAGTGATTTAGGAATATTTAAGGAAGATTTGGAGGTTTATGAATAATTTTGGTGAAAGCATTTTTTTGGAGGTGAAGGAGCTTGCAATTCAAAAAAGAACTTGAGCTTTGGAAGATGATTATAGGAGCTCAAGAATGAGTTGGAGGTCAAACAAGATACTAATGGAAATATAATTTAATTCCATACATGGTGTTATTTTCATATTTTTCACAATACCTAAGCATTTCTTTCCATAATTCATTCTTGTTAGGATTACCTGTGATAATGAGAAAGAAGGTTATTTTTTAGGATGTTGCAGATGAATCAAACCTTTAGACAATCCCATTATTCTAAAAATTATTTTTGGATTCATAATCATATAAATAAGATCCATAACATTCCTCATGTATCTATGATAACTTCATCTTCAAGCTCTCTCTCAAGGTACACTCTCGCAATTAGAAAATGTTTCCAAGTGACACATGTCATAATAGCAATAAGGTGCACTTTTGAGTCTCTATTTTCCTTTACAAGGGTAAAATGGGGAAAAAATACACGCCTCCCCTCGTTGAGATCATGGACCCATCACATGACCCCAGGAAGCCTAAGTAATTCCATTTTACAAATTTTCTAGCCTCCGCTCCATGAAATGCATGCTCGCCACTTGTCACCATGAGGCTAAGGTGCATTTTTCTATCCCTTTCATCCCTTTTCCAAGGGGACATGTCACATCTTGAATTTTTCTTTCGTACGATGGTAAAATAAATGGTACCATTAAATAATTTCTAGGTTACACAACAACCGGTACCACTAAGTTGTCCCATAAACGTTGTGCACACATACGTATAGCTAAAAGGGTATGCCTAATCATGCACAATCGTATGTGAGACACTATAACGGATTCCATTATCACGTAGTTACAAAATTATTAATGATGTAATTCATTCTATGTACTTTATTCATGGATGTACATTACCTTGTATCTAGTTTGTGATAATTTTATAACCATCCATGATGACTATTTTGTTATGTTGTGTGTTTCATAATTCTTACTAGCTGATGGTTTGATGATTTCAATAAATGGATACGTTTCTTGGTTGCTGCATCAAATTGATAATTTCTTATAATTGCTGGAAATAATGATCTTGTATAAAAAAGGATTCCATTTCTATGTTGATCGTAAAATTTCTATCTTGGACTTGGAAAGTATTGAAATGTGTAAGGTGTTGTTATATTTCCTACTTACCGAATAGACTTTGTTAATTGACAAAGTTGCTACTGACACTATCTGGTTATATTTTTATGACTAAGCCCTTAAAGTAAATCAGGTAATGGTGCCCGTACGGAAACAAGAATGGTACAAAGCCATGAGATAGGGCATTAAATTGTTTGGGAATTTTAATGACCTTAGGGTATATTTTGAAGGTTATTGCAATTATGGTAAGGGATTATTACTTTAAACTAAGGTCTTTAGACCTCACCATGTTAACTTGAATAATTGATCATTTGATAATAATGATTAAACTTATATAGTTTTGGTTATTTATCTCTAACCCTTGAGGTTAGTGGAAATATGGTCCTTAATTTTATTAGGGTGCTTTGATTTTTGTATAATTAAGGAATTATGACTCTTGGGGTCGAATGGACATCACCATGTATTGACCTAAAGATCTTATTATTTAATGACCATAAAAGGAAGTTAGATTTTATTGAATTATTGAATTATTTTTTTCTTTAAATATTTTATGGCTTATCAAACCATGCAAGAAAAGGTCTAAGTATTAATATTAATATTAATATTAATATTAATCTAAACTTCACTATTCGGTTTTGGTGGGAAAACTAGATTTGGGTGGTGGAAAGATTCCCAAAGCCCTTATGTGGCACTTCAAAGTATTAATGAGCATTAAATGACTTGAAAAACTACAAGGATTCATGGAGAATTTAATGACATGCATGGAAGAATGTGGTAGACCATTTTAGGGTTTGGAGATTTTTTTAGCGCAAGCCTCCATAGGTAGTTCGAACCGCCATTGTAATAAATTTTGCATGTAGTTCTTCCATCCTTTTTGCTTCTTTGTAAAACTAAAATATTTTTTCCTATTTAAGATGATACAAAAGTTAAATAGTAGGTTAGGAAGAATGTTTTGTGTGGGGATCTTGAAAATATGGGTTCATGGCTCGAGTTTCCAAGTTTCTAGCATGATTTCTTAGAGAAAAATATTCGGTTTGTTATTTTATTTGGAAATGGTTGTAAGAAGTTAGTGAAAGGAGTTACAACCCTTCACACGAGATGAATGGATTATTCTATTTCTCCCCTAATCATTTACTCCATTTGATAATTGCATGAATGAACTTCTAAGCTATTTTGTTTGTGTAGTTGAGAGTATGATATTGCTCCTAGGTTTTGTTTGTGACTTTGAGGTTCTAGCTGGGTTTTTTTATATATTCCTAGGCTTATTGGAATGTTGGAAAAAGGTTGTGTTCTCGCTAAACGTAGTGAATAAATGAAAACCCTCTTCGGGTCTCTCTGCTTTTTAATATTTTTGCATACCCATGTTCAAATTCGGGTCTATATGGTTATGATTGAGTGAGAATTTTGTGAATTGAATATGGTATTTTCTTGGCCCTTTTGTAAATATTCCAGATCGGTATCATGATTTGATTCTCTTGTATTTATTTTCTATAAGGAAATTATTGAAATAACTAGAGGGTTTGACATTGTGATTAAATATTACTCATACGTTGTTACTTGAGGGTTTTAAGAGGATATCTTAGGCATTGTTTGGGTGGATAGTATAGTTACCCATATTAGGAAATCTATTTGATACCCTTTCTATCGGTTTTGGATTTATTTTTGGTTAAGGAAACATATTTTGTTTTAGTAATGAAAATCACCTTTGATGCCTTTACTATGGTATAGCATTTCGGTGTGGAAGTGAGTGGCCTCTCGTGTGTCAAAGAAAATTCATGTATGTACTTGGAATATATTTAAACTAAGCATCACCCTCTATATTAATTCAATAAATGGAAAATACTGGGACTCGTACAATTTGTGTATTGGAATGATTCCAATCATGTGTTAGTTTTCAAACATGATTTTTAGGGGCTATCGTTTTCTTGGTTAAAATGACTTTGTTGGCATAAAAAAATTTACAATCTTGATTTTAGGAATAAATTCTTGAGTAATCACACATGTATTTTGTGGGTATATTCCCTTGGTACTTGACTTGGAACCACAATTGGTTTGGACAGACCTTGATGAGATCAAGATAACTTGTGACCCTTTTAAGTGGTGTGAAATGGTTAAGGTAATGATAATTGCCTTAACCTCATCGAAATAGCTCTTACCATAATTTTTAGAGGATGTTATTTACCTATTATTTTTGTTGACTCTACCATAATGGATTGGTCAATGCTATGTTTTGGAATCATATTGATTTATGGAAATCGTGATTTTTTCTTATTATGACCATACCATATTTATTATGGGTAGGAATACACATGTTTATAATTATTACTCGATGAAGGAAAAATCAAGGTTCTCTTGCTATTGGTCTACTTCAAACCATATTATAAGGTGGTAACTATTTTAATAAAATGGGTTAACTTAAGAATAGGATAATACTACGTTATGATAAGGTAAATTATATTATGAGCTGGTAATCCATCTCAGTATCAAGAAGTGTATTGAATTTTATGAATGTTTTTATTAAATTTTGTGGTGTAGTTGTTCTTATGAATTTTTCCATTAAGGTGCACTAAAAAAAAAGATGAAATGGATAGTCTATTATAGATGTAAATTAAATTATTTTGTATCGACAATTTGATTTTTGCATTATTGAGTTCTTATGATTATAAAATTACAATAATTTTTTTATTCATATATCAAATGGAATAAGTTGTTAAGCGAGGAAAGAGAACCTTCTTTACCGGTTATTATGGTGACAATTGCTAACAATTTTAGAGATGGACTACTTGAAAGGTGAAGGATGGATGAAGTTAAAATATTGCAATTTTTCAAATTGACTAAAGAAGGATGAATTATATCACTTGATGTTTTTATCATGAAATAAAGTATCATTGTATTATTTTGATAAGTGAAAGGCCAAGTTAGCCTAATTATTGTATCAATTCCAAAAAGGGTACTTGTAAGAATAATTGTGTCTTTCGTCAATCCTTTTGTATCTGATTTTAAAGAAATGAATAAGAGGCTTCCATAAATTCATTATGTATTAAATTACCTTTTTTTTATAAATGGAAGATTAATAAACTTAGAACATATATGATTTTTATTAGGATACATGATAAAAGTGTCGATAAAAGTGTGAATGTATTATATACTTGGCATATTGTAAGCTTACAGTATTAACAATGACCGTATCTTATTATGGTCCTTCATATTTGCACATATATAAGATTGATATGTATGTATAAATGCATCTATGATTTAATTAACATAAGTTGATATTTAAATGCAAAGAATTTTCCTTTACTTAGAGTTCAACTTAATAAGAAGAATGCTATACTTGTCTGTATTTACTTGATTAATGAATGAAGTATGTTTTATTTATCCTTAAACCTTTCTTCTGATCATCTTGACTATACAAGGAAATATGATCTAATATCCTTGTAAGTAATGTAAGGTTTAATGAGAAGTAGATGTGTTAATAAATGGTAATGAGTTGTAGATACATTTGAGTAATTCATTATGATTAAAATAGGGAAGTCATGGGTGTATTAATTATTGACTATCCTTGATAGTTTCTTTCACTTGGAGATAGGTATAAATTCGATATGGGCGGATGATGACGAAGCATGTAGGAATATGTTATGACTATTGATGTTAAGAAGTTAGTAAACCAAGTGTCAAACTATGGATTAGTGTTGATAAATATTATCATTTAAGAAGACATATTAATGAATATTTAAAAGCATTTTGAGGGAAGCAAACAAACCATAAAAGGGACTAAGTTGAGTTTTTATATGAACAAATTTGATACTCGTAGTATGACGAGGAGACTCAACATAATACCGTTAGGTGAGAGGGTAAATAGAAATAGAAAAAGGTATTCTTATGCACCTAAGCATTCTATCAACCAGGAAATGGTAAAAGGAAGTATAATCCCTATCAATATAAACATCTTCAAGGATGGGATAGGATGAATAGTCATATTGAAGTATGACATCAACTACCAATGTGGAATGAGGTTAATCTATTTAATCAAAATTTAACTCGAATTATTAAAATTTATTTGAATGCTTAAAGGTACCATAGAGTATTGGATATAGTCAGAAAAGTATTGCATGGGTGTTAAATCATTGGTTACTAGGCCTCTATGAAATCTTTGTTATGAATCTAAGTGTTAGTGATGATCTTGTTGTTCAAAAACTTACAAGTTGTGCTCATCCTTGGTACTCAACAAATAGGCACATATTGATGGCTAGGATCTAGAATTACAAAAGAATAAGAATGATGGTATATTAATTAAGCATATGTATTCATTATCATAATTAAATTAGTAAAGTTTAAGCATATGATAAAGTTTACTTATAATCATGATCTAGCAAGGATGAGAAGAGATCAAGAAACTACATTCAACCTATTGGAATACTAGGATGTAGGAATCTAGGTATGATTCATTCATGGTGAAAGAGTTTTGGAATTTAGGGTAACCTATCATGAGTAAAATAATTAAGATAAAATTTTGTAGAATGCTAATCCATGTAATTGAATAAGTGATTAAGGTGATATGACAAGTTCCCAATGGCGAGTGTGTTTTCATGGAACCAAACATGTCATACATGACTCTAAAACTTTGTGCAAAGTAGTGTAATATGTTGATTACACTGTCATGGTTTCACCAAGATCTAAGTTGTGAGATGCACGGGGTTTCCTTGGCAGAACCTAGGTAGACACTTAGATATCTTCACTTAATTATCATATCCTAAAAAAGGGAAGACAAAATGATACATTGGATGTATTGGATCATAATGAGCGTTGAGGGGATTGATTAGGATCTGTATACTCTCATACAACTACACATGGTTTATGATAGTTATCAGAAATGGATTGCATTAAGGTTTATGTTGGATTTAAATATATGGGTATTTAAATCGAGAATCATAAAGTAAGAATAATAAATAAATAAATAAAATTCCCTAGATGTGAAGTGACAAAAAGTGGTTGTTACATTTTGGTATCAGAGCTGAATATTGCAGCTCTTGGACCTAATGATTCCTTACACTTAGTAAATTATGATTTTATAAACAAAATAAAATTAATGAAGCATGTACCATGGATAACAAAATAGATCAAACTAATCTTTGAGTTTGTGCATGAATGAGTTAGATAATACTCTAATAGTCATTTGTGGCACACAAAACTAGATAGATGCATGAAGCAACCTGGTTGAGTGTGAAAATGATCATTTCTTAGTAAAATATCTTTAACTGATTGATGACAATAAATAAGGGAGATTCTTGATCATTGAATTGTCTTGATGAAAGATTTGGAACTTATCCAATATGAAATTAAAAACCGCAAAGGGTAGGTGGAGTAGATAGGTGTGGACTATCTACTAGAAAAGAAATATCTAGAAAATACAAAAGTCAATAGATAGAATCTGCAGTGAATAAATTCTAACTTGAAATGAGTAGAATAATATAAGAGTAATAACTCTTCCTCACCTACTACTCTAGGAAAAAGTTGGTGGAAAAAATATAGCAGAAATATAGACTTCCGGGTTAGGTATAAAATTAGCATTAATAAGTTGTTATAGTAAGCGACTAATTAAAAATTGAAAGAGAATTCTATTTTTCTTAAAGCATATGATAAGAGGTTTGTTTGAGCCATACAATTATGTCAAACATTATGAAAATGATGTTTCTTAACCTCATTACAAAATTTGATGGCATACTTAAGCTTAGATAGGAACTTAAGATGTGGTAATTAAATTTGGATGTTTAGTTGAAAAGAAAATGTTATAACAAACTTAATAATTGGGAAAGGAACATGGAAAAGTAAAAGCAATTGTTCCTTGATTGTTTCACTTTATAAACCTTTCCTTTGACTATTTTTTATTTTGTATATATTACATGACTACAAATAATGAAAAAATCATGTCATATACGTGACTATGTGACAGTTCTTTCTAGTTAAAAGGTTGTTATAGCCATTAAACTTGATTTCCGGATCATAAAATTTCAAATGTTAGTGGAAAATGATGATTTTTATCTTTAGTTAAATGGTATAATTTTGTGTCTGAATATTTTGAATACATTTAATGAGTTAAAATCATTAGGACGATGATTCATTAAGGGGGAAGTATGTCACATCTCACAATTTTCTTTATGTGTTGTCGTAAAATAAATTATAGCATTAAACAATTTGTGGGTTGTGTGGTAGATGTTACCGCTAAGTTTTCCCATATATTGTTGTGCACACATACACATATCTAAAAGGGTATACCTACTCAAGAAAAATTGTATGTGAGAAAATATAATGGCTCTGTTATAACGTAGTCAAAAATTGATTAATGATGTAATTCATTTTGCATACTTTAGTCATGGATGTACATTATCATTTTTCTCGGTTTATGATAATTTTTGTAGCCATCCTTGATGATTGTTTTGTTATGTTGTGTGTCTAAGAATTCTTACTAACTAACTATTTGATGATTTCAATAAATGGATACCTTGTTTGGATGCTACATCAAATTGATAACTTCTTATAATTGCTGGAAATATTGATCTCGTATCAAAAGGATTCCATTGTTGTGTTGATCATAAAAATTCTAGCTTGGGATTAACAAGTACTTAAATGCATAAGTTTTTTCTATATTTCCTACTTATCGAATAGACCTTGTCAATTGTGAGTTCTTCTTGGACACTATCTCGGTTATATTTTTACGACTAAGCCCTTAAAGCAAAGCAGGTAAGGGGTGCCCTTATGGAAACAAGAATAGTACAAAGCCATGAGATAGGGCATTAAATTGTTTGGACATTTTAATGACCCTAGGGTATATTTTGAATGTTATTACAATTATGGTAAGGTCTTATTACTTTAAACTAAGGTCTTTATACCTCACCATATTAAGTTGAATGATTGATTATTTGATAATAATGATTAAACTTATATAGTTTTTGTTATTTATCTCTAACCCTTAAGGTTGGTGAAAATATGGTCCTTAACTCGTATTAGGGTACTTGAAATTGTTGTATAAGTATAGAATTATGAATCTTTGGGTTGAATGGACATCACTATGCATTGACTTAAAGATCGATTGTTTAATGACCACGCAAGGAAGTTGGATTTTATTAGATTATTTAATTATTGTTTTATTTAAATATTTTATGGCTTATTTAAATATTTTATGGCTTATAAAACCATGCAAGTAAAAGGTCTAACTATTAATATTAATATTTATATGAACCTCACTATTCAGATTTTGTGGGAAAAGCGTATTTTGGTGGTGGCGAGATTCCTAAACCCCTTATGTGGCACTTCAAAGTATTAATGAGCATTGAATGACTTGGAAAACTAGAAGGCTTTGTGGAGAAGTTAATGACATGTATGGGAGAATATGGTAAACCATTTTTGGGTTTAGATAAGTTTTGAGTGCAAGCCTCCATAGGTGGTTTGAACTTCCATTGTAATAAATCCTGCGCATATAGTTCTTCCATTCTTTTCACTTCTTTGTAAAATGAATATATTTGTTCTTGTTTAAGACAATAGAGAAGTTGAATAGGAGGTTAGGAAGCATGTTTTTGTGGGGATCTGGAAAATATGGGTTCATGGATCGAGTTGCCAAGTTTTTGGCATGATTTCTTGGAGAAAAATCATCGGGTTGTTGTTTTGATTGGAAATGGTTGGAAGAAGTTAGTGAAAGGAGTTACAACCCCTTCACTCATAGGTAAGGATCATTCTATTTATCACCTAATCATTTACTCCATTTGATAATTGTATGAATGAACTTCTATAAGCTATTTTGTTTGTGTAGTTGAGAGTATGATATTGGTCCTCGGTTGTTCTTGTGACTTTGAGGTTTCAACTGTGCTTGTTTATTTATTCGTAGGCTTATTGGAATGTTGGAAAAAGGTTGTGTTCTGCTAAACGTAGTGAATAAATGAAAAACCTCTTTTGGGTCTCTATGCTTTTTAATATTTTTACATACCCATGTTCAAATTCGGATCTATATGGTTATGATTGAGTGAGAATTTTTGAATCAAATATCGTATTTTCTGGCCCTTTTGGCAATCTTCTACATCGTTATCATGATTTGATTCTATAGTTTTTCTTGTCTATAAGGAAATTATTGAAATGACACGGGATTTGACATTGTGTTTAAATATTAATAATACGTTGTTAATTTAGGGTTTTAAGAGGAGATCTCGGGCATTGTTTGGGTGCATGCAAATACGGTTACCCATCTTAGGAAATCTATTTGATACCCTTTCTATCGGTTTTTGGATTTAGTTTTGGTTAAGGAAATAGATGTTGTTTTAGCAATGAAAATCACGTATAATTCCTTTACCATGGTATAACATTTCAAAGTGTGGAAGTGAGTGGCTTCTCCGTGTTAGAGATAATTCATGTCGGTACTTGCCATATTTTAAAACAAAGTATCACCTTTTATATTAATTCAATGAAGGTAAAATCTCTGGGGACTCATACAATTTTTGTATTGGAAGGATTCTAATATGTGTGTTGGTTTGCAAATATGATTTTCAGGGGTTATTATTTTCTTGGGTAAAACAAATTTTTTTGGCATCAAAATGTTTTATAGTCTTGATATTATGAATAAATTGTTGAGTAATCATACAAGTATTTGGTGGGTATATTCCCTTGGTATTTGAATTGGAACCAGAATTGGTTTAGATGGACCTTAATGAGATCAAGGTAACTTGTGACCCTTTTGGGTGGACTTTGATATGTTTAAGGTAATGATAATTAGCTTAACCTCGTTGAAATAGCTCTTACCGTAATTGTTGGAGGATGTTCTTTACTTAATGTTTTTGTTGAATCTACCATAATGGTTTGGCTAGTTATATGTTTTGGAATGACATTGATTTACGGAAATTGTGATTTTGTCTTATTATGACCATACCATCTTTATTTTGGGTAGGAATACATATGTTTAGAATTACTACTTGATGAAGGAAAAATCAAGGTTTCCTTGTTATTGGTATAATTCAGGCCATATTATAAGGTGGTAACTATTTCAATAAAATGGGTTAACATAGGAATAGGATAATACTACTTTATGATAAGGTAAATTCTATTATGATTTGCTAATCCATCTCAAGTATAAATAAGTGCATTGAATGTGCTGATTGTTGTTATTAAATGTTGTGGTGTAATTTTTCTTGTGAATTTGGCCATTAAGGTGCACTAAAAATATGAAATAGATAGTCTATTAAAAATTCAAATTAAATTATTTTGTATCGATGATTTTATTTTCTACATTATTGAGTTGTTATGATTATAATATTGTAGTATTTTGTTTATTCAAATATAAAATGGCATAAGTTGTTAAGCGGGAAACTTATGAGGGAAAGAGAACTTTCTTTGTTAGTTCTTATATGAACCGACGATGATTGCTAACAATTTTGCGAGATGGACTACTTGAAATGTGAAGGATGGATGAAGTTATAAGATTTAAATTGTTCAAATTGACTAAAGAAGGCTAAATTATACTACTTGTTGTTTTTATCATGAAATAAAGTATCATTGTATTTTTTGATAAGTGAAAGGCCAAGTTAGCGTAGATATTGTATCAATTACAAGAAGGTTACTTGAAAGGATAATTTTGACTTTCATCAATCATGTTGTATATAATTTTAAAGAAATGAATAAGAGGCTTCCATAACTTCATTATGTATTAAATTTCGTTTGTTTTGAAATGGAAGATTAATAAACTTAGTACATATATGATTTGTACTTAGGATGCAAGATAAAAGTGTATTGATAAAAGTGTGATTGTATTATATACTTGGCATATTATAAGCTTATTGTATTAGTAGTGACTATAGCCTATTATGGTGCTTCATATTTGCTTATATATATAAGATTGATATGTAGGTATAAATGCATATGTGATTGAATTAAAATAAGTTGATATTAATTCCAAAGATTTATACCTTCACTTAGAGATCAACTTAATAAGAAGAGTGTTATACTTTTTATATTTACTTGATTAATGAACAAATTATGTTTTCTTTATCCTTAAACCTTCCTTTTGATCATCTTGACTATACAAGGAATTATGATCTAATATCCTTCTAATGAATTTAAGGTTTGATGATAAGTAGATGTGTTAATAAACAGATTATGAGTTGCAAATACTTATAATTAATCCATTGTGCTTTAAATAGGGAATTCATGGGCTTATTAATTATTGACTATCCTTGATAGTCTCTTTCACTGGAGATAGGTATCAATTATGATTTGGGAGGATGATGACATAAGCTTGTAGGAATGTGTTATGAATATTGATTTTAAGCGGTTAAATAAGTGCTACACTATGCATTAGTGTTGAGAAATATTATCATTTAAGAAGACATTAATGAATATTTAAAAGTATTTTGAGGGCAGCAACCAAACCCTAAAAGGGACTAATTTGAGTTGTTATATGAACAAATCTGATAGTTTTAGTATGATGGGAAACTCAACATAATACCGTTAGGTGTGAGAGTAAATAGAAATAGAAAAAAGGTATACATATTCACCTAAGCATTATGCCAACCAATAAATGGTAAAAGGAAGTATAAGCCCTATAAATATAATCATCTTAAATGATGGGATAAAATTAACAATCATATTGAAGTATGAAATCAACTACTAATTTGGAATTAGGTTAATCTATTTAATCAAAATTTAACTGAATTAGTAAAACTTATCTCGAATGCTTAAAGGTACCATAGACTATTGGATATATTCTGAAATGTACGCATGGGTATTAACTCATTGGTTACTAAGCTAATATAAAATCTTAGTTATGAAGATAAGTGCAAGTGATGATCTTGTTTTTCAAAAACATAAAATTTGTACTCATCCTTAGTACTTAACAAAGAGGCTCATATTTATGGCTAGGATCTAAACTTCTAAAAGAATAAGCATGATGGTATATTAATTGAATATATGTATTCATTATCATAATTAAATTAGTAAATTTTAAGCATCTAATAAAATTTACTTAAAATCATGATCGCGGTGAAGACCATAGATCAAGAAACTACATTCAAACTATTGGAATACTAGGATATAGGACCCTAGGTATGATTCATTCGTGGTGAAATAGTTGTGGAATCTAGGGTAACTCTGTCATGAGTAAATCAATTAAGATACAATTTTGTTCCATATAATAGAATAAGTGATTAAGGTGAGATGATATGTTCCCAATGGTGAGTCTTTCATCATGGAACCGAGAATGGAATACATGAATATGAAACTTTATGCAATGTATTGTAATATGCTGATTACAATGTCATGGTTTCACAAAAATCAAAGATGTTAGATTCTCGGGGTTTCCTTGGTAGAACCTAGGTAGACACTTAGATATATTCACTTAATTATCATATCCTAAAAAAGGGAAGACTCTTGTAAATATCCATGATTTAATCAAATAAAATCAAAACATTACACAATAAAATAATAAAACCATAGATATTGTAATTAATTCGGGATAAATTACCAATGGAGAGATTACATATAAATAGCTTAATGAAATCCTATAAGTAAGGATTCAAGGCTAATCTCTAAGTCCTCTCAATAACACACATATATCTCAACTATGAGTTGTGCATTACAATTGTGTTGCACACTCATACTATTTTATAAATATTAAAAACTATTTACTACCAAATAACCCAAACCACTCCTAAGTGTTCACACTATGAAAAATATTTTTGTAACAAAGACCAAATGATACATTGGATGTCTTGGCTTGTAATGAGCATTGAGGGGGATCAAGTAGGATTTGTATACTCTCATAACTACACATGGTTTATGACAATTATCGGAAATGGATTGCATTAAGGTTTATGTTGGATTTGAATATATGGGTATTTACATCGAGAAACATAAAGTAAGAATAATAAATTAAAAAAAAATTCCTTGGATGTGAAGTGAAAAAAGTGGTTGTTACGGGACAAGGGGAAGTTTTTTTCCCTCTCCCCTGCTTTCACATGGTGCTTCACATGACCCAAATTGGGCTCCCGAGTGCTAAAAACAAGCCCTTCTCTCTCACTCATCGACGAATGTGTGCACGCCACTTGTCCTCATAGGGATAAGGTACATTTTTATATCCATTTTTCACTTTTCCAAGTGGAAAAGGGGGGAAAAAGAAATTCCCTTCCCCATGAAGCATTTTAAAATCCAGAAGATAGTTTTTCAAAGATCTTCCATATGCTCAAAAACCCCCTGGACTGTTGCTAATTTTTTTCAAGAACTCTTCCCTCCAATTTTCTTCCTCTCATTTCTCGTCCATGTTCTCATGATAAAAAAACATGATACTTCATGAATTTTTATTTTTCAAGTTTCCTCTCCAATTTTTTATTTTGAGTGACTTGTGCCCGAAAATTTTCCATATCCTTCAATCCAATAAATGAATTTCGGTGAGATTTTTGCAATCTTCATTTTTCCAAATGCCTTCATGAAATAATCGATAGAACCTTAAATCATGTCATAGATTTTTAATGGTATAAAACCCTTATTGTTTCCCTTAGATTTCATTTCTTCGAATTCCCATCATTCTAGTAGACGGATCGAGCTAAAGCTTTGAACTTAGAGTTCAAAAGAAAAACTATCTTTGGTGAAGCTGATTTTGTCACAAAGTATAAGGTGGGGAAGAACACTTTGTAAAAATATCAGGGACTCCATTAATGGATTCCATGACCTATTACTAAATAGACAGAAGGCACCTCTTCACTTTTGAGGTTCCAGTGAGAGAAATCATGAGAAAATTCAAGTAGAGATTTGAAATGAATTATTTAAACTTATTTAAGTGGTTTCGTTTTAATCTAAAACCGGGAATAACACCTTTAATTTTTAGTAGGTATCTATGGGATCACCTATTATAAACAATAATTCTAAGAAAAATGTGCATGTTCACCTAAAACCCTAATGAGTATTGTGAGGTTTAGGAAAGTTGACCTTAGTTAAGAATGTACTCGGTAAATACACCACATCTACTCTAAGAACAGAAATATAAAGAAAAGCATATAATAGATTTCATCCTAAACTCCAGTATTTATTTATTTATCAATAATGATTACATCATACATTATTCTCATTCTATCTCATATATTCTAACTCTCATACAAAATCTCTCAAAATGGCACTCACATATACATTTCTTGTGACATACCCATATACAATACATTAGTTACAATAAATACAAAAATACAATTGATTCCAAAATAAAATTCTTTTGAAGTGTGCCTCATTTGGCTTCTATCTAATATTGGTTCGATGTGTCTTAATTCCATTGCTTGATGTCACTTCCATGAGCTCTTTCTAGTGTTACATGATTTTTATAATCTTCCACGACTTCCTCTATATATTGTGGCTTTTTTCATTATCAACAAAGCATCTTCTAATATTCAGCGGACATCTTCTATTATCCGTAACTTCTTCTATAGTACGCAGCTTCTTTCATTGTTTGGCGGATTTGTCATTTTATTTGTAGAATTTTGCTTTATTTGTGGTTATCCTCTATCCTTCATGGTTACTTGTTGTCTTTAGCAGCTTATTTCCATAACTCCACATGACTTGTCCAAAATTTGATCAAGAACCCTATCAACATCATCCCCCCGCTAAAACTTTGTCTTGTCCTCGAGAAAAAAACATATGAAGAACCTTGTTCTTTCCTTCAAAATGTTTCTACAAAATACCTTATGTAGGCATTGACCACTAGAACTTAGACGTCTGACATAGGGAAGGATTCTCTTGCTCAACTCACCCGACTAGATTTATGGGACGCCAAGTAATAGAGGCATCAACCTCCCCAGAAACATAGATGTTTAGCGTAAGGGAGAGTCCCTCCACATGACTTTCCGTTTGGGTTTGTGGGATGCCTCAGCCTCTAAGCCTTTATGGTGTAATTTGTGGAATATATTTCATGATCTGAGGAGTAATATTCTTTTCATAAATATACCAAGAAGCCAAATGATTTTTCACCTGATCTATCCATTCTTGGAGTTGTGTATTTTCTTGAATTAGTGGAACTATATTGGATGGGGCGGGGTTTGAATGTACCTTATTCCATCAAGTTTGAGCTATTAAAGTTTCTTGTTGCATTCTTATTAGGGATTTATCCAAGGTACTGCTACATTCTTGTATATCATAAATTTTATCTGTTTGTGCCCTTTGCTGGTTTTGGTATTTTTCGGTAAGTTCTACCAATTTCCTCTGTCGAGTTCCACCTTGTGTATTTCTTGCTCTATTTTATCCATTTCTACCTTATATTCGTGGTCATTCTTAGTCATCCAATGGCGTATGTGTAGTATACCATGGAATTTTTCAATTTTGTCTCTAAATTAGCCACCACGGCTTGTAATTCACTCCTTCTCTTTTGATTCTTCACTTTGTGAGATTTAATAATTTCTAGTTTTCTCTTCAATTACATTTTTGTGGATTATATATTTTTATGCTTCCAAATATATGCAGTGTTCCTCTAAAATTTCACTTACCACATTCTCAGTAGTTGCCTCTATTGATAGCTTAGGATCAATTTTGAGTTGTGGCTTGTCTATTTGGATGGCGAAGAGCATATTTTTCATTGTTTCCTCAAGCTCAACGCACCTTTGCATCCAATCTTGTGTAGCACTTTTCTCTAGTACTTGGCTGCAAGTAGACTTCTGTAATGGAGTTAGTTTGTCTAAATGGACCTTGAAGCCCTCTGCGGTTTGTTTAACAACTCCTTGTTGTAGCTAGATTGATTGTTCCTATTTCCTTTTCTATAGAGCTTTCTTGATTTTTTCCAATGAATCTCTAGGTGATTGTGTAGTTCATTAGACTGGTGGAGGAGGATGTTTGTAAGATCTACTTTTCTTTTCTTTCTTTCTCCTCCTCTTTTTCCTCCTTTTGTTCTTCTTCTTCTTTTTGTTTCTTTTCTCTTTCTTCTTTCTCCTTTTGTTCTTTCTCCTTCTTGGTTGTTTCTTATTTCTCTTTATTTTCTTGTACTTATTTATCCTTTTTATTTTTTCTTCCTTCCGATTTCTAGCCATATCTTCTTAAGCTTTCTTCTCCCTCTCCATTATCTCTTATTCTTCTTTCTTTTTCTTTTTTCTACCACCCTTTCTTTTTATTTTCTCTATTTTTCTAATGATTCTTCTTTCTCCTTTTTCTCTTTCTCTTCTTTCTGTTTTCTTTTTACCTCTTCTTTTTCTTTCTTCTCTATTTCCTCGTGTTCCTTTTTTTTATTTTCTATTTCTTATTGATTTTTCCTTTTTGTAGATTCAATTTTTTTTTTTCCATTTTTCTTCCTCAACTATCTTTTTAATCTCTTCTATTTCTTTATGTTTTTCTTCCTATTCTTTTTGTGCTTGTAGTTGTATTTTCTATTTTTTTATCCACTTCCATGATTTTATTCCTTTCTCGTTTGTGTGTTCCCTCTTCTTTTCCTACTCCTCTATTTCAAATTTATGAGTTGTGGTTGCCAAAAATTTATCTTCTCTTCATCTTCTTTATTTAATTAAAATCCCTTTTGAATCTTCTACTTCTTTTATTCAATTATGCTTTGAGATGCGGTATTTTTATTCTTCTATTTTAGCTATGATATTTTTCTTTGGAGGTATTTCAAGAGGCTTGTTTCTTTTACCTATATCTGTTTTTGTATCTCCTTTATTAACTCTATTGGGAGTAACTACATGATATCCTCAATAACTAAGCCAATTTTTTTCAAATAGTACTATTGTTTTTGATATGGCCATCTGTTATCTTCTGAACTCGGCCTTGTATTCCTCTACCACTTGATAAATACCGCCTGGGATAAAAATTTCTTATAGTATGCATAAGCTATTTTTGTTAACCCTATTTCTATCCATAACTCTGGTTCTTCTAAAAATTGGGGTTATGATTGCTCTTGTAGATGTATGGGTGATGGAGTAGATTCATCTTCTTCTTATTTTGACCCCGAGACTTCTTCTATGTATTCATATTCATCTTCTTCTTCTTCTTGACCCTGATTCTATTTGTCCATTTAATGAGTGAGGTTATTTGGGTAAGCGCATCCATTGATCTCATGTTTTCCAAGATTTGTTCCGCTTATAGGGGTATCCAACTTCCAATTGAATAATACTTCTTTTGGTGAAGTTCCCTATTAAATTACATTACCAAGCATAGTAATATTGACCCATAGAAAAATGTATGTTTTCCTTCTTTAATTATCCTTACATTCTCATGAAATTATGTTGCTAGTAATTCTACTAAGTTATATTCAAAATGGGCTATAACCATATCTAATGCAATTTCAGCACTAACACCATGCGCATCATCTTCTCAATTAGTATGATAATTTTTAAAAAAATTACTTTGGTAGCATACCTCAAAGTAGGGTTTGAAATATTGGAGATGTGGATGCCTCATTTGCATGTCATGATGCCCATCACCCTTGCCATATACTTCATTAGGACCTTATTCTTTGTTAATGCGAGACCATCCTGTCACCCATAGCCCGATAACCCTAGCCATCACTTCCATGTTGATTTGGTATGGTTGATCCAAATAAAGCATTTGATTATGTAGATGGCTGAGGATAAATTTAATTGCCTTGTTTTCCCTAGGAAAATAGAAAATTCTGCTCCATGCATCGATTTTTAATTCCCAATTATTTTTGCTTTATACTTTTACTTCTCTTGGTGGGTATCTGAATTTATAACTACTAGTAATTCCCTGTCTACTTCAAGTCTGGTGTGATCATATTTGGCAATGGGAGAATGGATATACCTCTTGAAGGTCACATGTGCATGTGAATTTGAAAGGAATATGTGAAAATGCTCCCTCTGGGTCGTGCTTGTTCACTTTCATGGAGTGCTTCAGAATTTTGGCCTTGGAAGCTCTGCTTATGAGACTTCAACTAGAGTATCCATGTCTTCTTCTTGGTTATCCCTAGCTCACTTTTTCATCCTTGATGTTTTTCTCGATCTTGTGTTATCTTTTTGTGCCTTAGCTTATTACAATTTGATGATTTTTATACCCTCTTCCTTTTACCTTCCTCATTTATTGGATTTCTACCGGAAAAAACATTTTTTTCTATCCGTCAATTTTATTCGCATATTTTCTATGTTCCATATTTGCATTTGTTTGGTGGATTTTCACTTTTTCCCATGGATTTTCATTCATTACGTTGTTTGTACATGGTTTGTACACAACTTCGCCTTCCTTTGTTTCATGGTTTTATTTTTCTTCATTTTGTGGTTTTCCTATTTATTCCTTCCGAGGTTTATCCCCTTTCATGCTTTCCGTGGTTTTCCTCAATCTCATTTTTGTGTGGCTTTCTTCAATTTTGTTAGTGCACAGGTAAGCCTCCTCATGGCACATTCCTTTCCTTTGTGGATTTTATTATTTCTTATTGTATGGGTATCCTTCCTCCGCAGCCTTGTTATTTTTCTCCTAGTATTACTTCTAAGGGTAGATATGCCCTTGCATATTTTCATCCTACCCCTTGACCTATCCGTCGAATTCCTAGTTTTTAAATATGTCGGTGTTCGTTTATTGCACGGGTATTCTTCCTTAATGGTTTCTTATTTCTCCTCTTCTTTATTTTTGACATGGGGGTAGAGATGCCCTTGCGGGTTTTCATCCTACCCCTCAACCTACCCACTAAATTTGATTTTCAAGTAGGTGGGAATTTTTATTTTTTCATCTAAACCTCATTTTTGACTAAGTCACATATATTTTGAGTCTTGCCCCATTCACATATCTAGGAGTTATTTCAATTGTAAGGTTTATAACTTTATTACTCCGGAAGGTAATATTTCCTTAATGATATATGGCCCTAGCCATCTTACCTTAAACTTTCCGGGTGCTTATACTTGCTATCATACAAGAGTACTTGATCTCCAATATCAAATTATTTCCTCTTAATGTGGTAGTCATGCCACACCTTCTATCTTCTTTTCTCTTGAGTCTAATTATATGTAGCTATG
The DNA here is from genome assembly GCA_018340775.1 of Taxus wallichiana var. yunnanensis. Taxonomy (NCBI): domain Eukaryota; kingdom Viridiplantae; phylum Streptophyta; class Pinopsida; order Cupressales; family Taxaceae; genus Taxus; species Taxus wallichiana. Next base: position 454,698,623 of record CM031240.1, read on the forward strand.
AACCTTTTTTCATCTAATTTTTCTAGTTCTATCAACCTCTCATGGAGTGAATCATCTTCAGTCATCTTGAATTCCACTACAATCCTCAAACTTGGAAGTACAAACTCTATGGGGACCACGGCTTCTAGTCCATAAACTAATCTGAATGGGGAGTATTTTTGAGCCTTTTATAGGTTGTGTGGTATGCCCATAGAGTGATGGGTATCTTCAAATCCCAATCTACAGTTTGTAAAGATTTGTTTTTGTTAATACCTTCTCCAAGTACCTTGTTGAATGCCTCTCATTGTTCCATTTACTTGGGGATGGTATGGAGTTCTTCTATTGTGGTTGATCATAAAACCGCTCAATAGTTCTTGGATAGTTACATTCACAAAATGTTTACCTTGGTCACTAGTGATGCTCAAAGGACATCCAAACCTTGTAATGATGTTCTCATATATGAATCTAGTAGTTATTTTTGTAGTACAGTCTTTTGTGGTAATCATTTCGCCCATCTTGTTAAATATTTTTTTCCAGTTATGATAAACCTTGCTTGAGAATGTTTGGTGGTTGGTTTGATAGGTCTGATGAAATCAATGGCCCATTTTTCAAATGGATCTAAAGCAAAAACAAGTCTCAGTGGCATCTCATCCCTTGCATTGGGTTTCCTACTCTCTGACATATGTCACATGACCTAGCATGTTTATGTGCATCTTTAAAAAGCGTAGGCCACCATAGACTAGCCATCATTACCTTTCTTGTTGTTTTTTCTCCTCCATTATGACCTCCTACTATCCCTTCATGTGATTTGATCAAGATATTATTCCTCTCATGCTCTAGAGCTACTATTCTAAGGACATCATCTTGTCCCTTTTTATACAACTTTCCTTGAATCAATGTAAATGGGAACTCCCTACTTAACAAGTTTATTTTCTGTTGTTGAGTATAGTTACTTGGAAACTCTCTTGTATGCAACAGTTGTGCAATTTCATCAAACTCTTTAGGTATGGATTCAATCCAGAATAAATGAGCACCAGGAAAATCATCATCTATAGGCCCCTCATCTTCTCCATTTTCAATTCTTGACAAATAATCTGGTCCATTGTTTAGTTTCCCAGGTTTTACTACCACAGTGAAATCAAATTCTGAAAAATCATGAGCCATCTACATATTCTCCCTGTAAGACTGGTCTATTCAATAAATACTTTAAAGGCTCATGATCAATATAAAATACAAAGGAAGTGGCTAGTAAGTATTGTCTATATTTCATCAAGGCATAAACCATACTTAGTGCTTCCCTTTCTGTTGTTGTATAATTCCTTTCTACCTTAGCCAACTTCCTACTAGAAAATGCTATAGGATGATCCATCTTATCTCTAGGTTGTGTCAATACAACTCCAATTGCTATCCTAGATGCATCCACATGAACATGGAAGGGTACCTTCCAATCAGGGAAAATCAAGATGGGTGCATGTAAAATTTTGTCTTTTAGTATTTCAAATGCATCCGCACATTCTTTGGACCAAGGGATTTGTTTGTTTGTTCTTTTCTTCAATAATTCTTCTAGTGGGGCACTTATTTTTGTGTAATTTCTAATGAATTTTCTATGATAATCCACGTAACCAAAGATTGTCCTTAATTATTTATGTGTTTTTGTGGTGGTAGATTAAAAATCACAGAAGTCTTTAAAGGATCAATCAATAGACCTTCTTTACAAATTATATGTCCTAGTAATGTGCCAAATGGAGTCAAGAAGATACATTTCTTCAAATTCAATGATATATGTAAAGCTCTACATCTTTGAAACATCAACCTTAATACTTGTATATGGTTCTCTTAAGCAATCCATAAAATATCCAGTCATCAAGATAGACCTCTAGGAAATCATGAATAAAATCTTTAAATGTGTTAATCATGATCCTAATTTAAGCCCAAATGGCATAACCGTATACATAAACAACCCCCATTATGTGGAAAATTTGTTTTGGGATGGTCCTTTGGGGTAATTTTTACTTGGTAGTAATCGGATAAGCCATATGTAAATGAATATACCTCTCTTTCAGCCACATTTTCCAATACTTCTTCTGTAAAAGGGGTTGGGAATGGATCATGCACACATGCCTTATTTATCTCCATGTAGTCTACACACACATAGATCTCTCCAGTCTTTTTGTTTTGAATCACCATGGGAATGATCCATTTTGAGTCATCAACGGGTTTGATAATCCCAACATTTAACATTTTGTCAATTACCTTCACCTTCAAATTAGGATTCAATCTATATGGTCTCTTATTTATTGGTTTGAATCCATATTTTATTTGAATTTTCATTTTCCCTACCTCCTCTTTGATTCCCTTCAACTCTTTGAATTCCTTGGGAAAAATATCTTGGAACTCTTGTAGTAATTCTACTACTTTAGCCACTTCTTCCTCTGACCAGTAGTCTCCAATTTTGGCAAACTTCTCATCTCCATTTGTCCCAATGTTTTCATTCCTAATTTTTAAGGGCTGGTAATAGTACTTTTCTCCTTCATCTTTCTTCTCTACTACTATTCTTTCATCCTCTATGACCTTATATCTTAAATTCTTTGGTTTTTCCTCTTTGTCTTTTTTTTTTACAGTGAAGCATCGTGCCATTTCTAGAATCTTCTTCAAATTTTCTTGTGGCTTTAGAATCTCAATTTTTGTCTTCTTCTCCTCTTTAGAATATTGTTTTGTTGCTTCATCTAGTGTCAAAAATAGGAAAGTTCGAATATTTTGTAATGCTCTTAAGACATTTAAATTCGCATCCCAAAAATTAAAGGTATGGAAAAAGTATTTAACTATTTGATCCCAATATCTGGTTTCCCATCTAATTTCTTGATGTGAATACCAAGATCATGGTATGGGCCCTAGGGTCCATATAAAAATTGAATCCATAGCAAGGGAGAAGTTTCCCCACATAGTCACCAATGTTGTTCACAAACTTTAATATGCTTTTACGGATTAGTTTCTTTGGTGTATTCGGGAATCACGAATAGTAGCCTTCACTCTCCATATATCTGGCTTTGAGAAATGTTGTGACTGAGTTCTAGTGAGATACATTATGCTTATGCATTGCCCACCAAATTGCAACATTTATAGTTAGGGTATCATCCAATGCCTCCATTCTTTCCTTCTCATTAGGAAATATCCTTTCCATAATTTTAATGTACCCTTCTAAATCTCCAAATCCATGAATACTTTGGCATGGTTTGGTGGGATGCCTAGTAGCTTAGTTTGTTAAATATTTTAATTAGTAGGTCTTTTATTCCTTCTTCTTATGTGGAAAATATATCTTTTGATGACATAAAAATATCACGTTCTTCTTCTTCTTGTGCATAGTAATATTCATCTTCTTCTTCAAATGTGTCTTTGTGGTAGGAAAATGTAACCCAGCGGTATTATATTTATCTTCCAATGTGATAATTCTAGGTGGTATTCTTCTTACGTAGTGTATTTTTCTTGTTCTTGATTCTAGAAACCCATGTATCCAAGATTCTACCACATTATCTGAACTTTTGGAGGTCTCTTTAGATTTAGATGAAATTTCCCGTCGAGTTTGGTATTAATTCTTTCTCAATTTTAGAAAATTTATTTATGACATACACTCCTTGTATGTCATCAAAATCTTCCCCCTCTGTATCATGTCATACTTCCTCTACCCATGTGGAACTCATTCCTGCATGTAAGGGTACATGAACACATATATCATCTGAGTTCAATGTGACCTCTTCTTCTTTAGAACTCAGTGTTCCGTTGTAGTCTATACACCATCCCAAGGATAAAATGGTGTTGTATGAAGGATTCTCAGCCACATTCTCTACCACTTCAAAATTTACCATCTTCTTAATTCCCATGAAATTCACTACTACATTCTTTAGCACTCCGGTGGTTGTCTTCATGATCTATCCACTAATCCAATAAAGTATATTGTTGGTTCCAAATTAGGTCTTAAAAGAATCTCCCATGTAGTTTTAGACATCATATTGACATCTGCGCTAAGATCCAGTAGTACTTTGGTAATTTTGGTATCAAATATGTCCACTTCTAAGTAGATGGAAGAATTGTGCCATGTTCACTATGTACGAAATACGTTTCTTTTCTTCTTATTGTGTCCCCCTTCAATTTCTGTGGATGTTTTTGGTGCCATTTCTGAGCTTGCATAGTGTGCCCTAATTTTTCATGTCCAAATTTCCTCAGAAACATTTTATTTCTCAAATTTGTGATTTACAATTTGGTCCCTCCAGTTGAATGCTCAAAAATGTTCATAAACTTGTTTTTACGCTTACTGGTTTAAAAGAGAAATCCATGTATGCTCTTATTTGTGCCCTAGGTTTTTCCAATTTTCATGTTGTACCATTTTCCTTTCTTACCCAATCATGAAAAATCAAATTTATCCAATCTAAACTATATACAATTAATTTCCCAATCACAAGGTTGAAAATAATATCAAACCATGCTTCAGTTGAGTTAAAAATCAAGAAATGTGCAATACTCATTAAAAATTTTGATTTCTAGGGAATCCTTTAAATTTTCCACGTTTTGACGGTTAGACGGGCATCTTTTTCCCATCAAATTCATCCTCTACATGCAAGGGCAACATGGCAGGTTCCTATTGGCCAAGGAGTGGTGGAAAATGTCTCTAACTTATCATTTTTGAAATTTTGGCAAAAGGGAAATTTTGGTCCGCAGCTCCGCCTTCTGCATTGAGGTGCCTACGTGGCGCATTTTGATTGGCCAGAGAATTGGCGGGCTTTCCTTAGGAAATTTTTCTTTCATTGAGAAAAATTTTCAATTTCAAATTTTGGCCTGAAGGCCTGCACCGAATAGGAAGAGGACACATGGCATGGAGGGCATGCGAGTAGAAGGAGGACTGGAGAATTTGGATGTTTTATGGCTTAAAGTGATAAAGAGAAATTTTTACCCGAAAGCCCTCGAGAAAATCATCAGTGCACACATGTCTAGGAAAGAATGGGATGGGGCAATGAGTTTCATGGTGATTTTGAATTTTTTAACTTCAAGTGGTAAAACTAAAAAAAATTTTGAAGTTACGAGACCAATCAAAACAGGACATGTGTCCAAAATTTGCAAAAATAAAGAAAGGGGCGAGGGAAGACTTGGTGATTTTTTCTTTGTTTTCTAAAGGTGACAATCAGATTATAGCCCCACTCCAATCAGATGGAGACACGTGTCCAAAATTTCAAAAGTCAAAATTTTGTGCGTGGCCCCAAAAAGGTGTAAATTTGAGGCTTGTGCGGGATCACGGGCCTTCGGAGGTAAAAGTAAAATTTTGCCTTTTTGGCAAAGGGAGCTAAAGTGAAAATGAGAGGCATGCCTCCATAGCCAACCCAAGGTGGACACGTGGCACATTTTAAAGTGTCAAAGGGTGGCGCAGTCAACATTGAAATTTGTGAATTTTTGAAAAGGGTTTAAAGGAAGAAAGGGAAAGGTTGGACCCGCAACAAATAGAAGATGGACACGTGGCAAAGGAGAAAAATGGGGTGTGGGACCATGGGAAAAAATGTGAAATTTTTCCCAAAATCCAAAAATGTAAAAATTAATAGAATTGGTCCCGTTTTCAATGGGACCCACCTTTGGACACATGGCAGGCCCAGAAGGCAGGTGGAGAAAAGTGGTGAAATTTTCCAAAATTTCAAAGGTCGCGAATGCATTTTTAAAGGCATGGGCCCGATCTAGTCACATTTTGACATGTGTCCCACCTTATCTAAAGGTTAAAAAGGTAATTCTGAGCTTATTTTTGGATCTCATTTTCCATGTGGAGGGTGGACATTTAATGTTGATACAAGATCAATGACTACTATGCATTCATCTATTTGGGCCACCATGAGAGCTCTAAGAAGCTTGGAATCATGATTTCTTCATCAAATTTCATCGAACCTTATATGATTTTGGGTCGTCTTGGCCTTCTGAGAACATTGGCAACATTTTTATGACCTAATTTGTTGATCTATGGTGTTTTTGATGTAATTTTGGCTCAGGCCCGTCAAAAAATGTAAAAGTCAGATCTGGAAATTACAGAGGTAAAATTGAAAAGGGAAAAAGGTAAAAAATGATGAATGAAAGATGCTCGCATGCCTAAATGATAAAAAAATTCACCTGGGGTGGATAATGATCCAAATCTGTGTAATAATTTGATTTTTTTGCATACTGCAACTGCGAGTTGTTTTCCCATTTAATGTCACTTTCTTTAAATCATGAGGTTTTTGTAATGAATTTTATCCCATAAGCATATTATTTTCTTGGGATGGATGACGCCAAGATGGCATGAGGTATATTCTACATTTTGGAGAAGTTGTGAAGGGTTGAGAGTTGAAAATCATGAGAAAAATTATGAGAGAAATCTCATTTTCTTGAGAAATCCACCAAAGAACTAGGTTAATGACTCATATGTTGGAAATTCATGTATGTGAGTTGGTTACAAGTGTATAGCCATCACACAACTCTAAGATTGTTCATGTAACTCTCCCCTGCTATTGAATCTAACAAGTTTTGAATTACATCTGTGTTTTCTTTGGGCAATATGGTGTCTATTATCATTTTTAAATGCTTGTGGATAGTTTTCATTGTTCTTGTTGCAATCTTGCATTAAAATTCCTTAGAAATAACATGAAATCTCCATTTCTTGTTGATAGTTTAGTGGCATTTGTAATCTCATATTCAGAAGAGCCTTCATCTGACAAGGAGATAAACAAATTTAAAATCACTTTACCTTCCCCGATCATTGTAGATATTTCTTGTAAGCCTTTGGGGGCACCTTAGGCGTGGTTTGATCAAGGGTTTTTGTGTTTAATTGAGTTATATACTTCAATATTTTGTAGTTAGTTCTCATATATTGTGTGAAGAGTGCAACCTAGGCTTCCATTTGTGCCTCTTCTAGTTGAAGGAACATTCGATTATCGAGGCATTTTTCCGATAGTTGTTCAAGTATTGTAGAGATTGTCAAAGATCTGATTTATCCTAGTTTTCTTGTCAATTCCCCACCAAAAAAATCATCTAAGTAAAAATATCCTATCATGTACTATCACTAATTTGCATTTGTATACCCACAGAAGATCAAAATCCATTTGCAAAAGTATGCATAAGAGATCAATATTTTTATTGTCTCCAGGTAACCTTCGCCTTGTTCTAAGAACATACCCATGTTTTGAGAAGTGACAACTCGTGAGAGTTCAGATCTAGGGTGTTGATCATGTTTTCATCAAGGTATCCATCATAGAATTTCAAGCAAAGAGAAGGAAATCTTCATCTCCTTCACCATTACAAGGTTACAAAATAGGTCCTCTTACCTTGGTTACAAGGCACAACCTAAAACAGCTAGGACAAGATCAAGTCCTATTGGAGTGCTATCCATTTCTCCACAAACCTGAGTGCCAACTAGACCATATCCCTAGCTACCAATGACATACAACATGGTCTGATATGTCCTTAAGCTCCATGACATATACGTAGTCGCTTAGGCGAAAAGGAGAACAAATTTAGATACCAACATGAGTGGTGCCATTGTTGGGGACTTATTAGAATTTTTGGTGTTTTTGAAGTGTTTGAAGAGTTTGAGCATTTGTGTATTCAAGTTTTTGAGCTGTTGCATTGTCAAGATATCATCCTATGTTTCAGATCTGTAGGTTTTAAAGCAAAGGTTTCAAGCTCAGCCTGCCCTTTTTCCATGTACTAGTAGTTCATACACTTTTTTTGCATTATGTTTGGTTGATAGAAGAAGAAGGTCTAGTTTATAAAGCCCTGCAAAGTTGTCAGTACTAGCAAACATTTGACAAAATTATTTTAGTGCATTCTTGCACAACTGAGGTGAAATTCCTTAGTGGCGACTCCATGCTGATTTGAATTTGGGAATACCAGTGTCTTAAGCTTTCTGTCATTTATTTTTGTGTTTTTGATCTTTGTAAAACTGGAGGGAAGAAGATCTCTCTTCCTTAAGGACTCTGCTAAAAATTGTTCTCGATTCAAGAATCTCGAGTTGGAAGGGAGAAGATTTTGGAAAGTGGTTAAAGGTTAGACATCAAGCAAAGATATAGCCATTTGTGAGAGGGATAAACCTTTGGTAGAGGACTATCACTCTTCTTCAAGCGATTCTGATTCAAGAAATCATATCATAAACTTGTTTGCCTCGGTGGTGAAGGTCCTTCTCTAATCTACACCTCGTGTTTTAATTCGAGTAAAAATTTCCAAGAAAATCAGCACTTAGAGGATACCAGTCTTGTGAATCACATTTTTGAGCCCCAAGGATACAACACCCCTCATCAGCTTCTCTCACCTCCAAGATCACCTCCACCAAATAGTATGGCTCATCCTAGACCTCCATTTGTTGTTAACACCTTTAGTCCTATAAATTTTAGAGGAATGGATGGTTACCCAAATGTTGTCCCATAAGATGTCAGAAATAGGTTGCCAAAATTCTAGGGTAACAATGCTATTACTGGTGGTTAGCATCTCAAACTTTTTGATAATATGATGGAAGATTTTGAGATAGAGTTTGAAGATGTGTATATTAATTTGTTTATTCATACATTGGAAGAAGATGCTAGGATTGGTACAAGACTCTACCTTATAATTCTATTGATTTGTGGACTGAAATGAAAAATGCATTTAGGTTATAATATGGTGACAGGACTGATCCTAGATTTATTGTATCTGAGTTTGAGAATATCAAGAAGATCCCTAATGAATTAGTCCATGACTTCAATACAAGGTTTAACAAAACTTTGAGAAGGTTTCTGTTGGTTTGAGGCCTTGTGATGAATCATGTTTAATCAAATATGCAGATGCATTTGATAAAAAGGCAGCCTACTACCTAAGAGACAAGAACCCAACCAATATAAGACAAGCTTTCACCATGGAACTTCAAATTGAGAACAATATCAAGGCTGTTGGGAAACCTCTTAAGAGAGATGGTGTAAAATTGATAAACCCTGAAAAAACTCAAGCTAGCAAAGGGCTGATTTAGAAGAGATTGTTAAGATTTTGGTAGGTGGTGCCAGAGAAATCTCATACAAGTTGGCAAGAGCGAGAAGGGAATGGGCGAGACTTCACAAGGTCATCTAGGCAGCGAGCACAAGATATATTTATCAATCACCATAGAAATGAGTAGAGGTTTGATGACAAGGGTAAAGGGCCTATTGGATATGAAAATAGACAACCCCAAACACATGAAAATAGATTGGTTCCTGACCCTCTAATTATCAGGGTTGTTGTTGTTGATAAAGTTGTTGATATGGATTGGTTTGATATATGTTTTCTTCCTCATCCTCCATGTGAAGTGGACCAAGAAGTTGATGGAGCTGATAATGAGGATGGAACTGATGATGATATTTACATGGTGGGTTGTTCTTCAAGCTCACAAGGAGGAACAACATCTATTGAAGTAATAAGTGCTGGGAATGCTGCTACCTTTTGGGATTGCGTCAAGTGGGTACAAGTATTTCTCCCCCTCATGCTCTTGAAGTTGATGTAGTGCAAGATTTTGAAATTCCTAACAATGACTTTGAATACTTGAGAGCTTTGATGATTAAGAAGTATGATGGTGGCATCCCTTCGGAGGAAGATAGACAATTGTTGATGAATGTTGTTATAGCTCAAGAGAAGGACTATAACACTAGAAAAAAAGTTTTTAAAGGAGTTGGGCCTCAATCCAAACCTAAAACACCCTTGCTCACAAGCATTCCAAAGGAAGCTCCTAGGAAAGAAACACTTGCTAAAATCTTTTTGTCCGAGAAAAATTACGAGTCTTCATCATGCCCAATCTACTAAGAATCCTTTCCCATCTGATGAATCTTCTTATATCTATTCCAATGTTGTTTTGCCAAAGAGTTTCCCCTATGACATAGCCCATGTATTGAGCCAAATTAAGGTGAGTGTTTCAATCATTTAGTTGATTAGAATTCCTGAGCATAATAAGAGAGCATTTGAGTACTTGGGATTGAAAGAAGAGAAGATCACCCCAAGTAGAAATGTAAATGTTGTTGAGACTCCTCTTCAAATCATTACTGGCCTTGAAACACCACCAGTAGTGGAAGATCTTGGAGAGACACCTGAGGTATATTTGGGGACATCCTTGGTTGATTCCCAATTGAATGTTGATCCATTCTTTACAACTTTTCTCATAAAAGATAGGCTACTTCACAATTGTATGTTTGATTCCAGTGCATCATGTAATGTCATGCCTCTAGAAGTCATGAATGAGTTGGATATCAAGGTGAAAACTGCCTATGGGAATTTTACTGCCATGGATTCAAGGGAAGTGTCGGTGGTTGGTTGTGTGAAGGGTTTGGTAGTGCAACTTGTAGCCTATCTCGGGTAAGAATTTGAAACTGGATGTTGTAATTGTTGACTACCCTACCAAATGGGGTATGATTTTGTCAATAAAATGGGCTACAAGTGTTGGTGGCAATGTTCAGATGGATATGTATTTTTCCACCATTCCCATTGAAGGCATCTTGGTAAAACTTTATGGTGAAAAGAAGATGTTGCACCTGATTGAAGATCCCAACAATGCTTCCTATGAAGTGTTGTTTGCTGATGTAGATGCTGAGAATTTCATTGGTTTTGCTGATGGAAAAGAACACAAGATGGACAAATCAAAGTGCCTTGATATGGTAGGTTCTCCTTGGACCTTGCTATTTGATGGAGCTTTCTCCAAATTTGGAAATGGTGCTGGTATAGTTCTACTTTCTCCTAGTTTGGAAGAATTTTATTTTTCCTTCAAACTTAATTTTGAATGCACTAACAATGTTGCTGAGTATGAGGCATTGTTGTTGGGGTTAAGGATTGCATGGAAGTATGGAGTGAAATATATTGTTGCAAAAGGAGACTCAGAGCTGGTTGTCAAACAAATAAGAAAATTGTATGCTACAAAAAATCAGCGTATGAAATAGTATAAGCATGTAGTTTGGGATCTAATTGAAATGTTTGATTCCTTTAACATTGTTTACCATGATAGAGGTCTTAATGTTTCTACTAATAAGTTGGCAGTGTTGGGTTCTAGATTTGAAAATTGCACCATTTCACCTTATTGTGAATACAACACTGAAGTCTTGACTAGGCATTTGTCCACGATAATTTGAAACATTGGCAAGTATTTAACAATGATGCTCAAGTGTTAAGGTTCTTGCAAAACCAAGGTGAGTTTACAAATCATAATATTGATTGGGAGCCAATGGTATGCATGATTGAAGGAAGAGAAACTTTGTTTGGAAAATATATCATCTAATTGAAAACAAACACCATTCTAGAGGCCTTGTTGCACTTGAGTCAAATTTTAACAATGTTGATTACATCATAAATAGAAACATGTTTGCTTCAAGGGATGTGGAAGAGCATGAATTGGGAACAAAGGAAAAACCAAGGAAGGTTTGGTTGGGTAGTAATTTAAGTAAAGAAGAAAAATAGTCCTATGCCCAACTCTTGAAAAAAATTTAAGATCGCCTCGCTTAGTTCTATTCGAGAGATGAATTTATTTCAGCATGAGATCCCTCTTGAAACAAATGCCAAACCATTTAGATAGAGGAAAAGGACAATTAATCCACTTCTCTCCATGAAAATGCAAGAGGAGTTAAGGAAGTTGAGAGAGGGAGGTATTATTCAACCCACTAGATATTCATCTTGGGTTGCAAACCTTGTGCCGGTTAGAAAGAAGAATGGAGACATCAGACTTTGTGTGGATTTTAGAAATATAAATAAAGCATCCATGAAGGACAACTATCCCTTGCCAAATATGGAAAATATGTTATAGCTTGTGACAGGGTCTGAATTTCTTTCTACATTGGATGGTTTCTCCGGATATAATCAAGTGGTAGTTAAAGAATCAGAAAGACTTAAGACAACTTTCACTACGCCTTGGGGGACATATGTTTTTGTTAGGATGCCTTTTGGTTTGATGAATGCTAGTGCCACTTTTCAAAGAGAAATGGATGTTGCTTTTGTTGGTTACATCAATAAGTTCATTGCAGTTTACCAAGATGACATGACTGTATTTTCAAGGCAGAGAGGTGATCATTTGTAACACTTAGAGAAGATGCTGATTAGATGTAGGGAGTATGGAATTTCTCTTAATCTGAATAAGTGTCATTTTGGCATGTAAAAGGCCAAGCTGCTTGGTCACATTGTGTCAAAATATGGTGTAATGATAGACCCTAAGAGAGTGGAAGCAATCAGCAAAGTACCTATCCCAAGAACCAAGAAAGGCATCCAATCTTTCTTTGGCCAAATCAATTTCATTAGAAGGTTTGTTTCCAACTTTGCTGAGCTGACTCTTCCAATCACAAGCATGTTGAAAAAGGACCAAGTTATCAGGTGGGAGGAGGCTGCCATTCAATATTTTGAAGGAATAAAGGATGCACTTAAGCATGCACCTGTTCTAGCAGCACCAAACTATGAGAGGCCTTTCCAAATCTTTTCTTTTGCCTCTGAATATACCATTTCTTGTTTTGTTGCAAAAGGATGAGAATGAAGCTGAGAGGCCTATTGCCTTCTTTAGAAAGGATTTACAATCCACTGAATTAAAGTATACAATCATGGAGAAACAAGCATTTTCCTTGGTGAAAGCAACAAAAGTTTTCAAGCATTATATATTGAGTTCAAAAATTATTACCTATGTTCCCCACACCATGGTGAAAGACATCTTATCAGAGATGGAGATCCCAAGTAAAAGATGCGAGATGGGTAAAAAACGCATGAGTATGATATGGACATCCAAACCACAAAGTTGGTAAGAGGTTTGGGTCTTGCTAAGCTCATGGATGAGAGCAACTTGTAGAATGTGGAAGTGAATTAGCTAAAGGAAGAAATGGTAGATGTTTTTGCAAAGTTGGTAAATTCTGAATGGTACAAGGATGTAATATTTTACCTTAGACACCTTTGTTGTCCTAATCATTTAAATCAAAATCAGAAAATAGCCCTCAATTTGGCTTCTCAAAAATATATCATTACGGACCTTGGGATGGCTTGGAAGAACCCTGAAGGTGTCCTCTTGAAATGCATAGCTGAAGATGAAGCTCCCAAAATAGTTGCTGATTTCCATGGGGAATTTTGTGGAGGACACTTTGCTGGGAGAGTCACATGACATAATATTTTGAGAGATGGTTATTGGTGGCCTTCTCTCTTCAAATATGCAACCCAGTTGGTTAGAAAATGTGATATTTGCCAACGTTTCTTTAGAAGACTGAAAGCTTCAGGCTCCCTTCCTTTACAACTGTATCAATCGAAGCTCCTTTCAAGTAATGGGGGATGGAATTCATTGGTGAGATTTCAGATCCTTCTAGTGCTGGTCATAAGTGGATTCTTGTAGCCACTGATTATTTTACAAAATGGGTTGAAGCAATCCCATCTAAAAGGAAACACACCAAGTGGTAGTGGAATTCTTATTGAATCATATCATATGTAGATTTGGAGTTCCAGTTAAGATTGTATCTAATAATGCCATGTGCTTTAGAGCCAAACCTTTAATAGCAATGTGTAATGAATATGGGATCAATATGACTTATTATTCAAACTATAACCCCCAAGGGAATGGACAAGATGCGTCTAGTAATAATAACTTGTTAAAGATCATTAGGAGAACCTTGGAAATGAACAAGAAAAGGTGGGGTGAACAATTGAAGTTTACAGTTTGGGTAGATAGAATAACTCCTAAAAGAGCAACTAGTAAAATCCCATTTGAATTGGTGTATGGAACTCGGGATTTTCTACCCTTGCACCTACAATTATCTTCATTTAAGCTTTCCCAATAGTTGGAAGATCAAGATCTCGGCCCATATGAATCAAGGATCAATCAGTTATTGAGTTTGATGAGGAGAGAAGAACATCCCATCAAAGGCATATCAGATTTAGAGAGAAATTGAAGAACTTATTTGATAAGAAGGTTACTCCTAGAGCCTTCAGTGTTGGAGATCTGGTTTTAATGTGGGATAGTAGGCATGAAGATAAGGGAAATCATGGAAAATTTGATGCATTATGGATGGGCCCTTATGCCATTGATATCAGAATTGGTGAGCATACCTTTTTTCTTAAAGATCTAGATGGGGAATTGCTGGAGCTGCCTGTTAATGGCAGAAATTTAAAGCATTTCTTGGATTAATCCCCAAAGTGAGGTATGCACAAATTGTACAAATTGTATAGTCCTTGTTTTTGCTCTATTTTTGTTGTTTGGTGGTTTGTGGTTTGCCCTTTGTTCTTGGCAACCATTTCGGTTAGTTTCTCGGCTCATTTTTGTTGGGTGGTTCTGGTTTTGGGGCTGAATTGTGTTTTTTACTCCTTTCCCCAATAGTTTTTTCACACTTGGTCTACGTTTTATCCTTGTGGCACTTGCTGGGAGTGCCCATCCCCAAGAAGGAGCCAATGTTGGTGCCATTTCTGAGCTTTCATAGTGTGCCCTAATTTTTCATGTCCAATTTTGCTCAGAAATGTTTTATTTCTCAAATTGGTGATTTGTAATTTGGCCCCTCCAGTTGAATGCTTCAAAAATGCTCGTAAACTTGTTTTTCTACCCTAGTTTAAAAGAGAAATCTGTGTATGCTCTTATTTGTGCCCTAGGTTTTTCCAATTTTAGGGTGTACCATTTTCCTTTCTTTCTCGATCGTGAAAAATTGAATTGATCCAATCTAAACTATATGTAATTAATTTCCCAATCACAAGGTTGAAAATAATATCAAACCATGCTTCAGTTGAGTTAAAATCAAGAAATTTGCAATCCTCGTTAAAAATTTTGATTTCTAGGGCATCCTTTAAATTTTCCATGTTTTGTGATTAGACGGGCATATTTTTCCCATCAAATTCATCCTCTGCATGCAAGGCCAATGTGGCAGGTTCCTATTGGCTGAGGAGTGGCAGAAAATGTCTCTAACTTATCATTTTTGAAATTTTGCCAAAAGGAAATTTTTTTGTCCACAACTCGCTATGCGTTGAGGTGCCTACGTGGTGCATTTTGATTGGCTAGAGAATTGGTGGGCTTTCCTTAGGAAATTTTTCTTTCATTGAGAAAAATTTTCAATTTCAAATTTTGGCCCTGAAAGCCCGCATTGAATAGGGAGAGGACACATGGCATGGAGGGCATGCGGGTGGCGGGGGGACTTGGAGAATTTTGATGTTTTATGGCTCAAAGTGATAAAGAGAAATTTTTCTCGAAATCCCTTGGAAAATCATCAGTGGACATGTGTCTAGGAAAGGATGGGATGGGGCAGTGGGTTTCGTGATGATTTTGAAGTTTTTAACTTCAAATGGTAAAATTGAAAAATTGGGCGAAGTTTGAGACCAATCAAAAGAGGACATGTGTCCAAAATTTGCAAAAATAAAGGAAGGGGCTAAGGGAAGACTTGGTGATTTTTTCTTTGTTTTCTAAAGGTGACAATCAGATTATAGCCCTACTCCAATCAGATGGAGACACGTGTCCAAAATTTCAAAAGTCAAAATTTTGTGTGTAGCCCCGAAAAGGTGTAAATTTGAGGCTTGTGCAGATTGCAGGTCTTCGGAGGTAAAAGTAAATTTTTTCCTTTTTGGCAAAGGGAGCTAAAGTGAAAATGAGAGGCATGCCTCCATAGCCAACCCAAGGTGGACATGTGGCACATTTTAAAGTGTCAAAGGGTGGCGTGGGTCAACATTGAAATTTTTGAATTTTTGAAAAGGGTTTAAAGGAAGAAAGGGAAAGGTTGGACCCGCAGTGAATAGAAGATGGACACGTGGCAAAGGAGAAAACTAGGGTGTGGGCCCGTGGGAAAAAATGTGAAATTTTTCCCAAAATCCAAAAAATGGAAAAATTAATAGAATTGGTCCGCATTTTCAATGGGACCCACCTTTGGACACGTGGTGGGCCCAGAAGGTAGGCGGAGAAAAGTGGCAAAATTTTCCAAAATTTCAAAGGTCGCGAATGCATTTTTAAAGGCATGGGCCCGATCCAGTCACATTTTGACACATGTCCCACCTTATCCAAAGGTTAAAAAGGGTAATTCTGAGCTTATTTTTGGATCTCATTTTCCATGTGGAGGGTGGACATTTAATGTCGATACAAGATCAATGGCTACTGTGCATTCATCTATTTGGGCCGCCATGAGAGCTCCAAGAAGCTTGGAATCATGATTTATTCATCAAATTTCATCGAACCTTATATGATTTTGGGTCATCTTGGCCTTTTGAGAACATTGGAAACATTTTTATGACCTAATTCGTCGATCTATGGTGTTTTTGATGTAATTTTGGCTCAGGCCCGTTAAAAATGTAAAAGTCAGATCTGGAAATTACAAAGGTAAAATTGAAAAGGGAAAAAGGTAAAAAATGATGAATGAAAGATGCTCGCATGCCTAAATGATAAAAACATGACCCTGGGGTGGATAATGATCCAAATTTGTGTAATAATTTGATTTTTGTGCATACCTGGCAACTTGTAAGTTGTTTTCCGTTTGATGTCACTGTCTTTAAATCATGAGGTTTTTGTAACAAATTTGATCCCATAAGCATATTATTTTCTTGGGATGGAAGACTCCAAGATGGCATGAGGTATATTATGCATTTTTGGAGAAGTTTCGAAGGGTCGAGTTGAAAATCATCGAAAAATTCTCGAGAGAAATCTCATTTTAAGAAATCTAGCAAAGAACCGGGTTAACGACTCATATGTTGTGTGTGAGTTGGTTACAAGTGTATAGCCATCACACACCTCGAGATTGATCATGTAACTCTCCCTACTTGTTGAATATAACAAGTTTTCAATTACGTCTATGTTTTCTTTGGCAATATGGTGTCTATTTTCTTTTTAAATGCTTGTGGATAGTTTTCATTGTTCTTGTTGTAACCTTACATTAAACGTCTTTACAAATCACACAGAATCTCCATTTCTTGTTGATAGTTTAGTGGTATTTGTAATCTCATGTTCAAAAGAGCCTTCATCGACAAGGAGATAAACAAATTTAAAATCACTTTAGCTTCCCTAACTGCAGAGATTGCCTGTAATCCTTTGGGGGCACCTTAGGTGTGGTTTGATCAAGGATTTTTGTGTTTAAGCGAGTTATTTACTTCAAAATTTTGTGGTGAGTTCTCATAGATTGTATGAAGAGTGCAACTTGGGATTCCATTTGTGTCTCTTGGTTGAAGGAACATTCGATCATCTAAGGCATTTTTTCGATAGTTGTTCAAGTATTGTAGAGATTGTCAAAGATCGATTTATCCCGATTTGTCTTGTCAATTCCCCACCAAAAAAATCTAAACAACAAAGATTCTATCATGTACTATCCCTAATTTTCATTTGTATACCCACATAAGATCAAAATCTATTTGTAAAAGTATGCATAATGAGATCGGGATTTTCATTGTCTCCGGTAACCTTTGCCTTATTCTCGAGAACATCCATGTTTTTAATAGTGACAACTCATGAGAGTTCAGATCGGGGTGTTGATCATGTTCTCATAAAGGTATCCATCATAGAATTTCAAGTAAAGATAAGGACATCTTAATCTCTTTCACCATTATAAGGTTACAAAATAGGTCCTCTTACCTTGGTTACAAGGCACAACCTAAAATAGCTAGGAAAATATCGTCCTATTAGAGTGCTATTTATTTCTCCACAAAGCTTTGAGTGCCGGCCCGGACCATAACCCCGGCTACTAATGACATACAACATGGTCTCGATATGTCCTTAAGCTCCATGACATATCTGTGGTGCTGCTCAAACTAAAAAGGAGAACAAATTTGGATACCAACAGATGTGATGATTCCTCTCTTCTTTGTTCTAATACTTGTTGAATTGTTTCAGCTTATCTATCAACCCATGATTGATAGTTAATTTTACTAGTTCCTTTAAGGAAATAACCTCTTCTTCTACAAAACAATTTTTCTCTCTTTCTTCAATGGCTTGTGCTTCCTTTACAAGTGCCCTACTCTTTTCAACTTATTTTAGGTGCAACCCTGGCCTAACTTATTTATCATTCCACTCCTCTTCATCAGAATAATGTTTTTCTTGTGGTAGCCTTATTATTTTCTTCTTTTTAGGGGCTGCCTCATTCTTGGTGGAACTTCTGGTTGTAATAACTACCCTATATCGAGGTTCTTTAATCATTTTTCTAGATTTTGTCACTTCTCATGTAACTTTATTTTTCTCCTCTTTCATATATTATTCTATAGGTCTAATTCATGAAGTAGTGGCCCTCGTGGCTTTATTATTTTCTATGGTCTCTTCATCCCAAGGGATTATGGTGATGTGTTTTACTTTTCTTTGAGCATCTACTCCTAAAGCTTCTGATTTTATTGTTCCACTCCTATAGAACTAGGTAGCCTTAGGATAATTAAATGCATCATGTACTTTCTCATCAAAAATACATAGGGATCAGGTTTTGTACATTTTCTTGTAAGGTTCCCATCTTTTCCACATTTATAACAAGTCATGGGTCTTCTGTCCTGATATCTACCTCCTTGGTTATCCCTATAACCCCCACGGTAACCACCATCATTGTAACCTTGATATCCTCTACCATCATGGTAGTTATCATAACCACCTTTGTATCCACCTTGATATCCACCTCTAAAATTTCCTCTATATCTACCTCGGTACCCTCCATGGTATCCTCCATCATTATAACCTTGATAGTTTTGGTTATAATTACCTCCCTGATATCTGCCTCCAAACTAAGGTTGGCCACCTTGTGAATTTTCATAATGCGGTGCGCTTATAATTTTTGTGAACGTGGATTATTTTTTGTTAGCATCTTTGGTTGAGTAGGGGGAGAGTTAGGTGTTTCATTCTATCTAATGACCATAGCTCTCCTAGTAGCATAATCTTTTAAGTCTTCTAATGCATCAACCAAAGGGAAAGTATGATGATAGTGATTATATGACCCACATGCAGTATAATACATCAATTGATTTGTAGGAGGTGCTACTTCTAGTAAAGGACAAGTGTCATAGTATGTTGGTCCCAAAGTCGAAAATACCACACCATGTCCTTTCTGATGGTGTTATGTTACTAGAGGATGCTTTTTGTGATGAATGTACTCTTATTACATCTATTCATTTTTCATTTTAAAAGTATGTGAATTTAATTATACTATGTCCTTCGTTACAACTTATTGTACACCATATCAATGGGCTCATATTACTATTTTGTGGTGAACTACTTCTTAGTCCTTTAGTCCTCTGAATATCCTGCTGTAATTTTAGCTTTTCTAGTTCTAATTGCACCCTTTCTAGTTCAATCTTTATTGAAGTTTCACCCTCTCTTCTCCATGGCTAAGCTTCCAGTTTAAATTACATTTCAATTACATTTGATAATGTATTAAATTGCTATGAATATAATGCTACTCTGATATAGGGAATTAACCCCGAGGTGAACCACTCAATTATCTTCTTATCTATTAGGGGATCTTCCAATTTTCTAGTAACATTCTTAAATCTCTAACTAAATTCTTTCTTGACTCCCCCTTTTACGTATTAGGTATATAATCTTTCTTACTCCTTTTGTTGGTGCCTGGGAAACGGAAATCTGTTTTAAATTCTCTTTCAATGTCAACCCATAGTTTTCTCGTTGAGCAATTTGATTAACTAAAAATGTAAATATAATACTATGGAAAGTATATCCACTAGTTAATCTAAATAAGAGGACTAAAACATTGTAAAATATGAACTAGTAACAACATGGAATAATTGTAAATAATTATACTAAGTGAAATAAAACCCTAAATATACAAGTAAGAAAGGATAAATGACTTAGTTGATTATTGAAGACTGTTGTAGGTTTTCGTAGGTCTGATACTAAAACCTAGAGGTAGAAACAAACACCCATAAGTCGAAAATGAATGATATGGAGAATTTGTGTAGACTTAGGCACACAGGAAGGTACTACGATGCCCAGGGCACCCAAATCTCTATGAATTCTCATAATCTAAATTTTACAAGGTTGCAAGGTGTTTTGAAATATTGTTTTTCTATCACAATGAAGTTTCTAAATTACATCAAATGTGATGAATAATACAATGATGACCTGTAAGAAAGAAGGAAATATCAAAACCCTAAGAAAAATAAAATATGTAGAATGAATGGGTCAGACTGACCTTAGCCATCAAACTAGTGGTCTTATCACTTTGAGAATTGCACTAAATTTCAAATCAAGATGTAGTTTTGGTGTGTTTGTGTGCATGTCATGCCCTAGGTGCTCTTGTGTCAATCACACTTTTTGAAGTAGCGAGAAATAATAACTATAGAAAATGTACTAGCATGTGTGTATGGAATAGAATAGAATCACTCCCCTATGTTGTGTGTGTTGATGTAGATATCCTAGCCTTGATGTATGGCACTATGTTGATGTAAGTGATGTAATGGATGCAACCCTAGATGAAGTGATAGTAGTATGTGACGTTAGGACCTTCATTATGGTCTTATAACTTTATATTTATAGGGTTATCTTGCTCTAATTTTGTAATTAACCTAAACATGGATGATTGGTAGAAAGATAAGGATGATAAATCAATAGAAAGACCCCAAAAAGAAGATGGAAAGTGGAACATTGATTGAGGCACCCCATGTGGAACTAGGGTGCCTTAGGGCACCCTAGTATAGGTTTGGGCACCGGGTTTATGCTAAAATTTCACAACAATTGTGAAATAGGTGGATATGTATAGGAAAATATGTGGGAATGACAAAATAAAATATAAAAATAAGATGGCCAAAGGGTACGATTAATTAGTACTTTATTCACTTGAGAACCCTCTAAACAAGTATTATAAGACCAAAGCTAAATAATGCCTAAAGTGCATGATTTTGTGTCTATATTTTCCCCCACTTTATGTTGGTGAGCGGAACGCTTGGTAACATAAATTAGATAGAGATGTGTACCTGATATCCATGTAGAGTGTAGAAGAAGATGTTCCGATGGAATATACTCAAGCGTGGAATGAAAAAAGAAAAATGTGGAGGAACGTGGATTCTAAAGATGAAAAATGTGCATAAAAAGTGATGAGAGTGAACCTAGGGTAGAACATATGTGTAGATGTTGCTGTATGTAGTGTACTTGCATGGTTAGTAAAGGAAGTTTCTTGTTGTGTTGTGTTATCTTTTCTTTGTTGCTATTGTTTTTGTTGCCCCTAATTTGACTACTTATTTCTCATATGACCGGACCTACAAGGATAAAATGATCAAGTAGTCAAATATGTATGTATGTAATAACATTGTGTAAAAGACGCATGTGTATAGAAATATGTAAAGTACGTAAATGTAAAATACTCAAAAAGGAAAGTGTAAAAAAACATGTGCATTTGATGCATGTCGAGAAAAAGGTTGTAAAAGGATATCTTGTCTTGTCATGAGTTTATTGGGTGATCTCACGCCACCCTAGATGAAGAAGTTATTGATGCGAAATAATAGCACCCCGGATGCAAATCAGGTTTCTAAGTTGATCTTTAGGCATCTAGTGTGATTGCACAACATTGAATCCTTTCTCCAAGTGTGGGACTTGTAAGAATGAGAAAGGAATCTCGAGAGAGAAGGCTGGTTCTTATTCCTCTGTTCGAGATGCACACGAAAAATGCAGAGGGTTCACTCAAGTCTAATCTAATCTAATGCGCCGAGGAGACGGGGTAAGGAGATGCATAAAAATAAACCTACGCTTGAGAGGTGATGCACCGAGGAATGAAGAATGTCTATCTTGCCAATAAACACAGACCATTCAAATGTGATGCAAGATCATGCCTGAGATAACAAAATTCGCAGTGAAAGATCGAAGGATGCAAATGAACACGAGAGAGGGTTGAGAATCATCCCTGAGACATGCATTACTTGCTCCAAAGATTGATACAATACACTACAAAATGCCAAGAGGTAGAGTCACATTACAGTTTCAAATGGGAGGTTCGAACTCCACAAATTCACCTGATAAAGAGAAGAAGGGAGGAGCAAAACAAGAAATGTTCGACCTTTAGAAAGAAGCCCCTCTTACAATATATAGGAAGAATGAGAGAGGGAAGAGAGAGGAAAGTCAGATCTACCCCAACCACTTCTAGGTCACATTTAGTTCATCTCATCATGGCAGAAATGGTGAATCTTGGCAAAATGGTGGACTATCTAGCAGAAACGGTGAACTATCTATTGTATTAAAGCTGGTTGTTGAACGTCATTTCTGTCTATTATTACATGCCAGAGGCGTTTCTCAATTTTCTCTCTCTAAACTAAACCAAAATGCAATATTGACCCCGGAATCGTGCAGAGAATTTCACCAGCTTTCCATTGATGTAAAGAACGCGAAAATCGAGCTCTGGATCAAAAGATATGATCGTTTGAAGATTTAGGGCAAAAAATGGCCCGAAAACGGATTTTGAAATTTTTCCCGCGCTCTGCTACTAGGATGACACGTGTCAGTGCTGATTGGCCATGCAATTCTCTTTCCTTGCCTTTCCGTGGGTTTTCCTTGACTTTTTGACTTTCTATAACTTTGGAAAATTTTCCATTTTTTCCCCGCGCCCCTACCATTGGGACATGTGGCGTGATCTGGTTGGAGGACGGGGTGCGGGATCATCCTTGTCTTTTAATCTTTTGGCCCAAGACTTTGTCAAAAAAATTTAAGTCCTTCCTCGCTCTCAACTTCCCGCTTTAGGACACATGGCATTTCTGATTCGTCTGCGGGCCTCCCGGCTTTTCGCGTCCCTCGCGTCCCTTTGGCCCGGATGTCCCAAACTGTCTGGGACAAAATCTCTGAACCGCCCGATTCGGGCTTCCTTGTCCCTTTTTGTAGTGAAGACACGTGGCAAGATTTGATTGGCTCTCGGCTCCTTCAGCTTTTCGCATCCCACGCGTCCCTTTGTCCCAACTGTCCCGGACTAAAGTTCCCTGTTTCGGCCGATCCGGGCGGTTCGCGTCCTCTGCACACTTTTGTCCCAATTGTCCCGGACTTCCTGGGACAAATACTTCCGATCCGCCCGAAATGTACTGACTTGTGCCAAATTGGCTGATCCGCATCTTACGCATACTTTTGTCCCAAACTCTGCGAAGTAAGACTTAGGCAATTTTCTTCATTTTTTCGGCCGGTTTGGCTTTTCGCGCGCCTGCGCGTCCGATGTCCCAATGTCCCAAGTCTTTATGCGGACACGCTGGAGGCTTTTTGGCTGATTCGCGCCCCGACATTCCAATTGTCCCAAGGACCTCCCGGACTAGGACTTAGCCAATTTCCTTTGTGTTTTGGCACCAAGCTGGTTTTCTGTAATTTATTCCATTTTCTCGACCTATTGGGATTTCTTCTTGGATAGGAGAGTTAGAAGGAAGCTGAGGGGACCCCAGAAACATGATTTTGGGCCTTGAATCAAATTTTTGTCAAAAATTTCCCCACTAGGTAATTTTGATAACAGATTGATTCAAGGCCCAAAATCATGTTTCTGGGGTCCCCTCAGCTTCCTTCTAACTCTCCTGTCTAAGAAGAAATCCCAACAGGTCGAGAAAATGGAATAAATTGCAGAAAACCAGCTTGGTGCCAAAACACAGAGGAAATTGGCTAAGTCCTAGTCTAGGAGGTCCTTGGACGATTGAACGTCGGGCGTGAATCAGCCTAAAAGCCTCTCAGCGTCACAAAGACTGGGACGATTGGGACATCGAGACGTGGGCTTGAAAAGGCAAACCGGCTGAAAAAATGAAGAAAATTGCCTAAGTCTTGCTTCGCAGAGTTTGGGACATCTGGGACAAAAGTACGCGGAAGACGCGGATCGGCGGTTTGGCACAAGTCAGTACATTTCAGGTGGATCGGAAGTATTTGTCCCAGGCAGTCCGGGACAGTTGGGACAAAAGTGCGCGGAGGACGCGAACGCCCAGATCGGCTGAAACAGGAACTTCAATCCAGGATAGTTGGGACAAAGGGACACGTGGGATGTGAAAAGCTGAAGGAGCTGAGAGCCAATCAAATCTTGCCACGTGTCTTCGCTGCAAAGAGGGACAAGGAAGCCTGAATCGGGTGGTTCGGAGATTTTTGTCCCAGACAGTTTGGGACATCCGGGCCAAAGGGACACGAGGGACGCGAAAAGCCGGGAGGCCCACAGATGAATCAGGAAACACCACGTGTCCTAAGGCAGGGAAGTTCGGAGCCAGGGAAGGACTTAGAAAAATTTGACAAAGTCTTGGGCCAAAAGATTAAAAGACAAGGATGATCCCGCGCCCCGTCCTCCAACCAGATCACGCCACGTGTCCCAATGGCGGGGGCGCGGGGAAAAAATGGAAAATTTTCCAAAGTTATAGAAAGTCAAAAAGTCAAGGAAAACCCACGGAAAGGAAAGGAAAGAGAATTGCGTGGCCAATCAGCGCTTGACACGTGTCATCCTAGTAGCAGAGCACGGAAAAATTTTAAAATCCGTTTTCGAGCCATTGTTTGCCCTAAATCTTCAAATGATCATATCTTTTAATCCAGAGCTCAGATTTTCACGTTCTTTACATCAATGGAAAGTGGGTGAAATTTCTCGCACGATCAGGGTCAATCTTGAATTTTGGTTCAGGTTAGAGAGATAAAATTGAGAAACTCCTCCGCACGTAATAATAGACAGAAATGACGTTCAACAACCAGCTTTAATACAATGCGATTCACCGATTTTTGCTACTAGACAGGTTCACCGCGTTTTCCGAGGATTCGTCGTTTCTGCCATGATGAGATGAACTAAATGCTACCTAGAAGTGGTTGGGGTAGATCTGACTTTCCTCTCTCTTCCCTCTCTCATTCTTCCTATATATTGTACGAGGGGCTTCTTTCTAAAGGTCGAACATTTCCTGTTTTGCTCCTCCCTTCTTCTCTTTATCAGGCGAATTTGTGGAGTTCGAACCTCCAATTTGAGCTGTAATGCGACTTACCTCTTGGCATTTTTAGTGTATTATATCAATCTTTGGAGCAAGTAATGCATGTCTGTGGATGATTCTCAACCCTCTCTGTGTTCATTTGCATCCTTCTGATCTTTCACTACGAATTTTGTTATATGTGCATGATCTTGCATCACATTTGAATGGTCTATGTTTATTGGCAAGATAGATGTTCTTCATTCCTTGGTGCATCACCTCTGATAGCGTAGGTTTATTTTTATGCATCTCCTTACCCGTCTCCTGGCGGTGGCATTAGATTAGACTTTGAGTGAACCCTCCGCATTTTCATGTGCATCGACAGAGGAATAGAACCAGCCTTCTCTGGAGATTCCTTTCTCATTCTCGCAAGTCCCACACTTGGAGAAAGGATTCAATGTTGTGCAATCACACTTGATGCCCGAAGATCAACTTAGAAACCTGATTTGCATCCGTGGGTGCTATTATTTTGCATCAAAAATATAGGGAGAAAATGCTATGTGTTCTCTAACCTTTAATTACTTCTTTTGAAATGTGTGAAGAGAAATTTGTATTTTCCTAGTTTTTGGGTGATCCGATGCCACTAAACAAAGTAGTGTAGAGAGGCACACCCACTACAACCCCAAGTATTTAACTACTCCATGGAAATGTCAAAGGACACCATATCCTATAGACTTCATTGTGTATGGAGTTTGTAGACTGGTTTGAACTCACTCATTGTATGTAAACCCATAATGCCAAGGGAGGAAAGTGTAGTGTCTCGAACCCATGTAAATACATTTTTAGTAGAAACCCTCAATTATGTCCCCCTCTTTGGGGGTGTATGCGACATTGCTGAAAGAAAATGCAGCCCCAAAAGAGAACCAACCGCACTATGAATTGAAAAAATCTACCCTACACGAGGAAAAGTTAAAGTGCTTGGTAGATACCAAGGAATGCACAAAAGAGGATGGCTATCCAAAATAAGTATTAGTCGAAAACACATGCATGCAATAAGAAAAGTGTAAAATACACAGTGACAATGTAGTAACTACTAAAAAGGTAGTATAAACATGTAGATCACACAAAGTTGGTTCTAAACATGGGACATCACTCATGATGTAGCAATAAATGTAAGGCCATCACGAAATAAAAATAGACAAGTGTGCACACAAGAAAAGGGAAAATCCCACATACAATGCAAAAAAAAGAAGACAAGTAGAATCAAACAAGTAGTCATAGAAACATGTAATCATGAAAAACAAGTGCTATAGATGGAACACCCATTAGCATGTTAGAGTGATAACTTATATGTCAAAGCATGTATGAGCAAGTAATATAAGATGCTAAGTACAAAATGAAACAATAACACCTAGATAAGATGAGTTTGGATGCTCCCATTGATTGGTATAGAAAGGATAGAAGGAGAGCATCCATGTCGCGTGTAGAGTCATGTATCTATAATCATAATAAAAAAGGTGTGAATGTGAATGTGTGGATGATAATGACATATAAGAAAGCAGTCTAACATGTGTAATAAAGTGATCATGTAAAACACTCGCAAGAAAGAGAAAATGCCCCAAAAAATGTAATATGTTGTGGATGGATGGAATGGAATACAAGATGGAATGATAGAGCAACGTACCCCGATTGGATGGAAGTGTATGCAATGAGGCTCATTTTTCCCCCTTAGCGATCAATAATTATCTATAAACAAGAGTGAATTATCGGAAATATTCAAGGAGTGTTAGTTGTTTCTAGAGTGTTATGATGAATGTGTATATGTAATGGTGATGAGATACGACATGTGGAGAGATGTGTATGAGCCCTATAAGCTGAAGAGTATATCACTAAATTAATGAATGGATTAGAAATGCATGATGATTTAACCTAAAGTGTATGCAACTATAATATGAAAGGAGGGAGTGGTGATGTAACCTAACATGTATACCACTACAAATTTATAGAATGGGTGACAATTTAACCTAAGGTGTATGTCACTAATGCTGGAAATGTTGCATGAGGAAAATGTCACATGATGAATGTAAGGTCCATTTGATTAGTAAAACGTCGACAGTCGAGTATGGACCAATGAACTAAATTACATCGAGAGGGTAGTGAGTGCGGGGTGTAGAATATAACGTAGTATAAATGACCAAGTGATGAATAGGGTATGTAAATGCGTGGTGTGGGAAATGCAATATAGGATGTGTAGTATGTGTAGAATATGGAATGTGTGGGATGAAATAATAGGTGCATATAGAAATAGAATGTATAATGATAAAATGTAAAGCTAGACCCATATGAAATGTAATCTAGCGTAGTATGTAGAATATAGATGATGGATAAATGTGTGATGTGAATCATGCAATCTAGTGAATGTAGGGTGTGTGGACTATGTAAGATGTGATTATAGGTGTATATAGAATGTGTGCGATAATATGTAAAGATAGACCCATATCTAATGTAACCTAGCATAAATGTAGAATGTATTAATGAAATGTAAAACTCGACTCATGTGTAATGATGACTAGTGTAGTATACGAAAAATGTATGATATAATAATGTGTAGAGTATAAGGTGAATAAGTGTGTAGATAGTGTAATGAATGTAATTTTGTAGATGAGGATTAGTATAATGTAAAAAAATGTAGAATGAATGGTGCATGATGTGCAATGTAGGATGAAATGGAATATGTAGTGCCTATGATGTAGTGTGCTAGGATCATTGTAATTGTAATCCCTTAACAATCAAGTGTGAACTGAATCACAAGAGTGCGTCATCGGGTAATGATGGTGGGATGATGCATGATATGTTATGCTTATAAGATAGTGAAGAAGAGCTATGAAAAGAAGTTTGTATTGTTATGTATAGGTAGGGGAATGTAAGTGGGCAACATGATATGTCTCCCCAACAAGAGTGTGATTAAGTTAGCTAGGATACTCATCAAGAAAATCATCATTGTTATGATAAAAACCAACTAGAGCCACATCAGAAACTTGGTAAGCTATAGAATGGGGAGTGTCATATAGGGACCAATTGCAATGAAGTGTATAGGAATTTATATCATATTCTTCTTCCATAAAAGTGATAGGTGGGAATCCATGGGCACACCAATGAGAAATGTTAGAAACATATGCGGGGGAATAATCATTAGCAATGAAGACATTGCCAAAGGGCATGGGGAATGAGAGTGAAGAATGAATCGGATCAATTGTACCTCCAATATAATCAAGCCAAGATTGTCCTAGTGTAAATGGTGAATCATGATGGGTGCATGCAAAAAATAATGTCGATGAAAAATGGTAAACCATAAGATAGTATTATGTGGAAGTAGTCGTGATAGAGATGAGGTGAATGAAGGGGCAGTAAGATGTCATTAAGTGTCATACCGAGCCTAGGTAAGCAATCACATGGACATATAGTATCTTAAATAGTGAGATCGATAGGAAAATGTTCCTAGAATGACCTATTGATTTATAATGTGCATATAAAGGGGGTCATGAAACAAATTCCAGTGGAGAAGAAAATGAAATTTGTAGGAGTTTGTGACTTAATTTTTTTCTCACAAACTCCAACTTTGAGACTCAACTTCCATGCCTTCAAGAAATCCATGCAAGGAGAAGAAGCTTGTTTTGCCACCCAACCATAGGCATCATTACATGCCTCTCCCAAGATTGGGATGCATGCTAGCCTCCCCCAAGCCCATGGGAAAGAGGAAAACTATCCAAAACTATGCACAAGAATGAGGGTGACAAACAACATTGCATTCATACAAAAACAAGGCAAATACTAAGACAAGACTCCAAATTTTACAAGGATGAACAAGAGGAGAAACCATGTTCTACCTCAAAAATGGGGAAGAGAAAAGAAAGTTCTCCAAATGCCATAACCAACATTAAATGCACAAAAGCAAGATCTCCATATCCTCCTTATTTCTCCATTTTCATTCAAGCCCTCCTTATTCCTCCACCCTTTCACCAATCCTTCTTGGAAGGATTTTCAAACCCCAAAGGGGTTTCCTTACCAAGAATGGGGAAGGAGGTTCATGCCAAATGACCCACCTTCCCCACCTCAACCATTTGAGGGGAGTAACTAAATCCTACAAGGCTTGCCCATCAAGCCTATAAGGATTGAGAGGAAAAATTCCCCTCTCTTCCCCCACAACTCCAAAACTCCATCATGCCATATGATGGAGGGAGAAAAATCAAATAAACAACAACAAGATCTTCATGCAACAACAACATTTCCAAGTAAACAACTAATTTCAAGCATGATATAACAAACACAATAAAGTTCAAGAAGCCTACCTCAAAGAAAATCTCTCCAAACTTCAATCTCTTCCACTTCTTGACCCAAGCAAACTCTAGCTCCAAATCCACAAGACTCCAAGCAATAGCTCCAAAAAAAAAGTTCTCTTCTTTTCCCATGAGGGGAATTTGAAGAGGAGCAAGAAAAAATCCTCACAAATGAGGGGGTGACATGTGTCACCCCTCTCCTCCTTCAAGTTAAAATATTCCAAAGCTAAATGAGAGAAAGGATAAAATGACTTTTAGCCCTCTTCTCCCAAATTACTCTAAATGATAACAAAACAATACTTGTGCAACTTTTAACAAGCACACTAATCCATACCCCTTACATGGATGTGACCAAAGGAGAGGTAAAAAGGGAGGGAAAACTCCCTCTAGCCTTGGAAATAAGCCCCCCTACCTATTAGGTAGGGTCCAAGGGCTCATTTTCATGTTAAGGGAACTCCCAAACTAAAAAGGGGTCCCTAAAAATGCCTAAAATAACCCAATTTCGGGTTTGGAAAATTTGGCACAAGGTTAGAGGGTGTGGGGCCCACCCAAGGGTTCACATGTGACCCTAAACCCTCTAGATTAAGTACATCATTAAACTAATTCAAAACTTAATGCAAGTGGGGTCATTAATTCCCCAAAACAAGTTTACAACACAAACTAAACACCCTAAGAAAAATTAATAATTACAAGACATATTACATTACAAATGAGGGTCACCCATGGTGCCCAAAACAATAATTCTAATGCTAAGGCCTCAAGCAATAAACACGGCTAGGACTTAGCCCGTGGGCTACTTGTGCAAAGTTGCATAGCTGGCTTGAGTCCCACATTCTCCTATGACCTGTCACCTGCACACTCATTGCACACATTAAACGCACTGTCTAATAAAATATAAATCAACTACTAAATAAGATATCAATGAATTCTAGACTAACATTTCATCTTTCTGGAATCGAAAGTGTGACAACATGCACAACTATACATAATTCACCATAAGTTAGTCATAATGATAAAATGACATGTATCCATAGAATCCCAACATGCAACAAACTGAGTATCTATCAATATAATTGTGTTCCAAAACAACATCATATCAATTAGTATCCATGAAATCATAAGATAATGCAAACAACATAATAATCAAGCTAAATTGGTGCTATACGCCTAAATTTCCATACATGCCTAATTAGATCAAATCTCCTAATGTAATGTCCAAAACATATCAAATATCTATCAAAACATGTCTATGAGTAATGAGCAACAAGTAACTGAGCTATAAAAGTATGGGCACTATATAGTACTAATGATAGTAGTCATGAGTGATGGGGCACATGGGTTATTTTTGGCAAAGGAATATATATCCTCATTTGTAAAGGAGATAGAATGGGGAAAACTACAAAGATTTTGAACAAGATGTGTGAAAACTTTAGTAGAGTGGTCACGTTCAATATGGATAGCATGGAGAGAATCCTTTAGTGTGGTTTGGTAATTTGGCAAATTTTGGAGTAATTCATAGAGTGATATCTTAGCTAGTGTATTCTTGAGTTGGTCAATAATTTTGTAGCCTTTGGAAGCAGCTAATGGAGTGGTATGTGCAATGGGTGGTGGTAGAGAAAACGGTGGAGTATTTGGTGGATTAAGGTGATTGTGACAAGTAGTAACTACATTGATGGAAAGATTATATAGATGCATAAATAAGTGAGGAGGGTGTTGTGTGTGCACACACATAAATTCGATGATGGTAGTAACTATATTGGTGACTTTGGTAGGTGTTTAGGTAGATTAAGAAGATTGGGACATAACTTGATAAGGAGATGACATGGTGCAAAAAGGTGTGAACTATAAATGCAAAACCCTAGAAGGTGCTATAAATAAATGTGGGTTTCACTAGAATTATTAACTAAAAATGGTAATCTAATACTTATGGAAAGTACAACCACTAGTTAATCTAAATAGGATGACTAAAACATTGTAAAATATGAACTAGCAAGTAGTATGAAATAATTGAAAATAATTATAATAAGTGAAATAAAACCCTAAATATACAAGTAAAAAGGACAAATGACTTAGTTTATTATTGAAGATTATCACAGGTTGTCACATGTCTAAAAATAAAACCCAGAGATAGGAATGAAGACTCGGAAGTCTCGAAAAGTCTAGATTTGGAAGATCTGCGGGTAGACTAAGGCATCTAGGAAATACTTGGTGCACCTCAAGGTGCCCTAGTTTGTAGATTAGGCACCCTAATCACTATAAATGCTCATAATCTAAATTTTACAAGGTCACAAGGTGTCTTGAAATATTTCCTATATGTCACAATGGATTCACTCAATTACACCAAATGTGTTGAATAATACAATGAGAACTGCAAGAAAGAAGGAAGTATCAAAACCTAAAAAAATAAAAATGTAGAATGAATGGGTTGGAATGACCTCAACCACCAAACTAGTGGTCTTATCACTGAGCACTACACTACATTTCAGACCCAGATGTAGTTATGGTGTGTGTGTGTGTGTGTATGTCATGCCTAGGTGCTTTTGTGTCATTCTCACTTTGTGGAGTAGCAAACCATAATAACTATATAAAAATGTATTATCATGTGTGCATGGAATAGAATATAATCACTCCCCTTATTTTGTTTTTTTATGTAGATCTCCTAGCCTTGATGTATGTCACTAGGTGGATCCAAGTGATGCAATGGATACAACTATAAATGGAGTGATAATAGTATGTGATGTTAGGAACCTAATTTTGGTCTTATAACTTTATATTTATAGGGTTCTCTTCCTCTAATTTTGTAATCAACCACGATATGGCTTAATAGGAAAAATATAAACATGAAAAACGTCTATAAAGACCCCAAAAAGAAGCGAGAAAGTGGAACATGGTTCGGGCGCCCGATACATGCCTAGGCACCTAGGGTTAGGATAAAATGCTGAGAAAATTGCAAAACAAGTGGATATGTATAGGAAAATATATGGGAATGAAGAAATAAAATATAAAAATAAGATGATTAAAAGGTGGGATTAATTAGTACTTTATTTACTTGATAACCCTCTAAATAGTAGTATAAGACTGGGCTCAATAATGCCTAAAGTGCATGATTTTGTGTCTACATAATTATCTTCATGTACCAATGCAATGCATCATCTCTTAATGAGTATGCAAAATATTGTATCTTAGTAGCTTCATCTGTGGTATTATTGTTCTTCCAATAAGAATAAATGTTCCAGGGCATTGTTGGAGTCCTTGTCAAAAATTGGTAATTTGATTTTTTGAGCCATTATTGATCGGTTATTTTCTCTTGATTGAATAACGGGTTGTTTCTTAACTTGCTTTACCTTATTTTTCTGGTTATGAACTGGTTTTGAATTATTCTTTCTTCCCTTATCTCTACTTAATTCAATGTCAAAGTAAAGTTCACCTAGTAGTTCTCGAAATTATCTCACTATCTCTTGTCTTTGTTGACTCTCTTCTCTCAATTTTTTATCTTTCCTCCAAAATTTTTCCTTTTTCTATATTCTCAAATGGTGTATTAAGCAACACATGGAATGGCATCTTCTAGGGGGTCATCTCCTTTGGGTTCATGTGTTGGTTGGGGTGCGTCTTTATTTGGTGACTTTTCATAACTAATATTTTCCATAACTACCTTTCTATCTTTATTGTTCCTTAATCTATATCTTTCTTCTAATCCCTCATCACTTCCTCTCTTCTTATTTTATTTTTCTTTCTCTCTTCCTTGGTTTTCCTCTCTATCTCTTTCCTCATTTTTCTCTTCTATTACCTCTATCTTTTCTTCTTCTTGTTTATCTATATTTTCTTCTTCTTTATTCTCCTCATCTACTATTTTTATTTTCTCTCTGAATTCCTCAATTAACTCCTTCATTCCAATGACTTCTTCTTTGCCTCTTTCCTTAATCATTAATGGGGTTCTCAACTCCTCTTCATTCCACCCTTCTACTTCTAATACTCTTTTAAACATTGGTTCTAATCCTCCTACTAATTGTTGTAGATCCCTCATTAGGATTGCTTGTCTTGTTATTGCATGTTGAACTGGAATTTCTATAGTGTATTGAACCATGGGATTCTGTGGAGTAAAAAAACATTTTGGTATCCAAGACACATGTATGATATATAAACTTGATGTGTCCACCTCCATTTCTGGGTGAGCCAATTACTAGCCTCCACTTGATGTGGGTGAATCTTCCTTCTCTATCTTCTTCTCTACTTTCTTAACTTTATTCAATTTTTCCTTCCTCTCATTCATTTTCTTATCTCTTTCTTCTCGGGTTATCCTTTTTTAAAAGTTTTCTCTACTTCTTTATTTTCCATGGATATCCTTTCTCTTTCTTCCATCCTCCTCATTTTAGTTACTCTTCTTAATTTAACTCCCCTTAATTTTCTTAATCTCCTCTTTGATAACTATATAAATTTTTTTCTTTTTCTTTTTCCCCATGTCGTCCTATTTCTGCCACCCCAACTAGCACCCCACTAATTCAGTACGTCATACTCTTGGATCTCCCCCTTTGTTCTTGCCATCCTATGGTGCCTGTACCCCTAAAGGAACTTTTATACTTCTCTAATTAATCCCTTTTCTATCATTAACACTTTAATTAAGAATGGAACTGACTAAAGAAATTAACCACAGGATCCACTTAGAACTTCTTGTTTCTTGTTATCAAAACTAGTCCAACCTTGAATTGCCCATGTGATTATGTAAGAATCTAGAGTAGTTTCATACCAATAATTAATTTCTCTGGTCCACGGTTCGTCAAGATATTTTACTATGGTCGATTTCATTGCGTTACACTCAAACAGTTGTCTTAAATACATCCATGACCATTCTTTCCTCTTTGCATGTGCTAATAAATAGGGCCACAATAACTGATGTGAAAATTGGGCCCAAAATTCTTCTTTTTACTCCCTAAACACTTACGCTTTATAGGTTGTCTTCTGTCTTTTTTATTCTCCTTTTACAAATATATCGATCTATTTTTCCCACCACTTTTAAATTTATAATAATGCGGGCTTCTAATACCCTAGTGGTGAAATATTTCCTGACATCTGCTTAACAAAAGGAACCTAGGCTCAGACACCAAATGTTGACCTAAAACCCCAAAAGGATTGTGAGGCTTAGAAAATTTGACCTTAGTTAAGGATGTACTCAAGAAATACACCACATCTACTCTAAGAACATAAATATAAAGGAAAGCATATAATAGATTTCATCACAAACTCCAATCTTTATTTATTTATCAATAATGATTACATCATAAATTCTTCTCATTATAACTTATCTATTCTAACTCCCATACAAGATATCTCAAAATGGAACTCACACATACATCTATTGTGGCGTGCAATATACAATACATTAGTTAAAATAAATACAATAAATATAACTCGATTCCAAAGGAAAATTCTTTTGACTTGTGCCTTTGTCAGCTTCTGTCTTGTATTGGTTCAATTTGTCTTCATTCTATGGCTTGATGTCAGCTTTCACGGATCTTTCCGGTGTTACATGGATTTTTCTAATATTTTGTGACTTCATATATCATGGATTTATTTATTATAGGTGGCTTATTCTAATATTCGGTGGATATATTCTATTATCTCGCATATTCTTCTCTAGGTACGCACTTCTTTCGGTGTTTGGCAGCTTTGTCCTTTTATCTATGGAATCGTTCTTTATTTGTGGCTATCATATATCCTTCATGGTTGCTTTATATCTTTGTTGGTGATTTCATTAACTTTTTGGCTTGTAAAAAAATTGATGAATAACCCTATCAAAATTTCATTCACACTCCTCATCCCATTCCCTCATAATCAAGACACTAAAAAATTGACAAGATTGACAAAAATGGAAAAATTTGGCTAAATGAGACCATAATGGTGAATATTCTAAAAATAGAAAATGGGTGAAATGAGATAAAAGTGGTCACATTTCAGTCCTTCACTCATCCTACAATGGTCTTGACACTCATGGGAGATCCTCTCTCTGTTTTCAAGTCAATTCCTACATTCCCCGATGCGGTGAGCGAAGAGTGTCAAAATGAAAAAAATGCCAATTTGTACCGAAGCCCTTTCAATTCATTTCACATGGAATGCATGGTCAATTGATGGATGAAATTTATTTTGGTATCACCCTCCTTTCCCACTCTATAATTAGAAGGATTCCATCTCATGTTTAACTAATCATCGGTGCTCTTGCGGTGGTATAATCAATGACCATGGCTCGGTGAACAAAGTGGATCCAATTTCTGCCATGTGAATGATTGTTCATAAATATGTAAAATTTTCTCAAAAATCATAAGGATTTTCTCAATGAAGGTATTCATCTTCCGATGTTCTCATTGGTCTTCTTCTCAAGTGTTCATCATCACTCTTCTTAGTGTATCCAGGAAGTATGTAGAAGTGCATCATTTCAAAGAGTTTTAAAAGGGGAAAAGTGTTCAAAAGGGATTCATTGGATATCTTCTTCAATGGGGCATAGTATTTTCACAAAGGGCCATCTAAAAACAAGTTTTCATTTTCAACTTCTTTAGATCATATCTTCATCAAACGTACATGCATCCTCATTCATGATTTGGAGAATTTTTTCTCTCCTCTCTTCATTATTTATCCTCTTCTCTACCCCTTTCTATTTATTTGTTATGAGAAATCATGACTTCTTGTCTTATTCATTAAGGTGACTATAAAATATATTTATAATGTAAAAGTACCTTTTACAATTATAAAAAGGGACTTATTTTGTCTTTCCTATAAATACAAAGAGTCGTAGATTGAATAGGAACATGAACAATCATGTGGGGGGTAGACAAAGAGTTACAATGTAAAGCTATAAATTGAGAGAACATCCTCTTTTCAAAGGATGGTTAACATTACTTACCTTCCATACTATCTCTAGAAATAATTGATCAAATTTCCTTTATTTTATTTTCTTATGTTTCCTTTCCATCTCAACTTTACTCCATGAGTAATGTACTTGTTGAATGTCATACATTAAGACTTTGTGCCTTTTGTGTTTTGTTCCTTATGATTCTCATGGTTTCCTTCTCATTTAATTCACAGATAATGTTCTCATTTTGAAACAATAAACTCTTTTATTCTCGTATTATACAAAACCCCCTATTTTATATTCTCTTCACACCTTTCCTTCAAGCCCTTTCCTTCAAGCTCTTTCCTCCATTGTATTTTCTACAAGAACATTTCCACATGTGTAGGGAAGTAATCTTGTGTAATCCTTGGTTGAAATACCACCCTGGTTGATATAATAGTGTATATAATTTCCCTATTTTCAATAAATGGATCTTCCCCATTCAAGCTCAGTGACCTAGTCCCAAAATATTGGCAAAAATCCACCAATTTTTCCTATTGATAAATTTTCTCACAAATATTTTTTGGTGCCCACCATAGGGAATATTTATCACTTCTACACTGAATAAATGAACCACAAAATCCTTAAAAAGTATAAATTCAAAAATCCAAATTTTTAAAAAAGTAAAATTGAAAAAATAAAAAAATGATTGAAACCCATTACTTGAAAAACCCAATATTTATTCTTGCATGTGACCCTTCAAATTCCATAGTGCCCTTTCATATTTTTATTGTAGGATTCTCCCATACTTGGCTAAAACAAGATACGCCATGTTGACTAGGTTGAGAGGAATTGTTGATCCTACTTTTGAGGTTTTACAAAATTAGTAAGAAAAAATCAAAGATAATCTCTATTTATTCTCTCAAGATTCATCTCCATCTAATTATTCAATTATTACACTAGGAAATCCTAATCAAACTCCTATTGATACTCCGACAAATCCCTTGATTCCCCCATCTTTAAACAACCATTGAAAATTTAATTCCCTAGTGAAGAAAAAATAAAAACCGAGAAGAAGAATCGGGAAAGGAATTTGTAAAAACAGAAGATGAAGTTGAAGAAGAAGAAATAATGGTGAATAAAGTAGAAATACCCCAACCCATTGTTTCATGGGGAAGTAATACAGGCCTACTCATGCTTTCACCTCCTCTCCATAATCTACCGATAAGTTCCCGTAAGAAATTTCTGAATTTCAAAGGTAATGGCATAAAACTTCTTGAAGAACACATCTCCACCTTTATCACATCATGTGGAATTCATGGAATCGAAGATGAGGATGTTTTGGTGCTATTTTTTATGGAATCATTTCAAGAAAAGGAATTTGAGTGGTTTTATCTCTTACCCTTCTGCTCCATAACATTTTGGGAAGACATTCAAGAAAATTTCATAACAAGATTCAAATCAGCTAAATATTTCCAATATATCTTTGTTCAATTGGTATAAATGAATAATGAATCAAAGGAAACTATGAGAGACTTCATGACATGTTTTAATTGGTTACTCTACAGAATATAGGAAGATTCTTCACCATCTAAAGACAATTTCAATAGATTCTTCATTAATGTTTAACCTCCTAAAGTTAGATTCATTAGATGAATATTTCAACACCGTACTCTTTATCTTTCCTAAGAAGATGAAATTGAGATAGAAGATGACCTCATCCTATCATGAAAGATCAAGAATCCTTCAAATAAGGATAAGGTCCAGCATCTCAAAGATGAAAAAATAGATCCATTGTTGCAGAAATTGGCAACGAATTGATAATATTGAAGAGGGAAGTTTCTCAATGAAAACTCCATCAAATTCATAACAAAGATCAGATTTTTAGAGCACCTTGAAGGCTCACCTTAGAGGTTTCACTGTCAATGAATATGAAGAAGGACTTTAATAAGAAAGTGAAGAAAATGATTTCCTAGAGGTTGAAGAAGTAGAGAATGATGTACAAATCAAATTCTATGAATATTTTGGAGGTGATGAAGATGATGGAGAATATACACCCAGTTTCTATTGTGTGGTATTCACACATTCTCATCCTAAAAATGAATCTTCTTCCTACACTACTACAAAAAAGAAAAATATTAAAGATTCTCCTATGACGACTCTATAAAATAAAAGAACCAGTTGAGGATCTCCACTTTCACCCTCCATAGAGTCTACATTAGAAAAACCTGATCCCCAGGAAAGTAAGAGGTCACCTACTATTCCAATTAATTTTTCCAATGTTCCTTCTAATTCTAGTTTTTCTCCCACAAAACCTAGTCCTTCAAGAGTCTCTAATGTACCTTCAAAATCAATCTCTTTTCCTAAAAATATACTCCCACTCCCAATCCTATCTTAACTTCAAAATAAATTTCACCATTCCCCTTGTTTACATCTTCTCCATTTAATATCATAGAACATATGAAAAAATCTAAAGTGTAGATCTCTGAATTTGAGTATTTGTGGACTCATTTTGAACAATTTAAGAATATTATCCATCATATTAAGGGTAGTAGTCCAAAGCCCAATATTTTGAATCCTAGTTCAAAATGACTTCTACCAACCCCACCTATGCCTCCATCAAAAATATTATTTCCATGAGTGCATCAAATACTGATAAGATTGATCCTTTCTATGTCTCCCTTCTTGTTGGAAGATACTGATTGAATAATTACATAATAGATTCAAGAGATTCTGATAATCTAATTTATATAAAGGTGTCCAATGATTTTGGACTCACATTGAAAAGGTTCAATGGCTAATGTTACTCGTGGAGTCAAAATAGGTCCCACTCATGGGAAAGATCAATGATGCACATGTGGATCTCACCAATTTCAGGATAAGGTGTCAATGACTATCTTGATAGTTAAAATTTTGGATTCATTTGGAATGTTGTTAAGTACATTCTTCTTCCAAAACTTAGGAGGAAATATATAGATGAATTGGTCTTCTAAAACCATTTTGATTAAAGGAGATATGGAAAATTTACTTCATGTGAACAATATGAGATATACGGTGAAAGAATTAGGAAATCCAAGAGCTAATATCTTGTACTAAGTTAGCAGGAAGATAAATAATTTCATAACCGAAGAGCAGGATGAGATTATTACCTTGATAAGACAAATAATTCATTTCTAATAGGGTATAGATCATGAAGCGATATGGAGAAATATTGAGTTACAAGAGGGTATCCTAGAGGTTCGGATGATGAGCCATAAAGATGATGAAATGGTTCTTGATGATTTTCAAGATGAGAAATCAGCTAATGATTTTACCCATGGTGAGGATGTGTTCTTGTTACATTTTATAGATGAATATTCTCTTGATCATGTCATCCATGAAGAATAAAATATAAATTTTTATGATACTTTGAGAGGTTTGAAAGAAAAATGTATGCAAGAAATGATAAGAATTGCAGAAGAAATAGAAGACCCTCATCTCATTCTTGAACTACGACATAATCGATGGATTTGCAAGATAGGCATGAATCTAATTCTAAACTAAATGAATTCAAAAAGTGGTCAGGATGAAATAAATCAAGGTGAAAAATATAATATCCCTCTTGTAACAATGATTGATGGATGTAATGATGAAATTGAAGTTTTCTCTTTCCCATTCAAAGAGGAAGATTATTTCTATGATGAAAAAGAGGAAACAAATTGTTTTTAGTTCCTCAAAGTTAAGAATCCCCTAGAAAAATAATTAGTGGAATACAATGAGATTCATGATGATGAAGTAATTCCTCCAAATGGTTTCCTTGAATTCAAAAATCAATATTTTTTAATGAATGTAAAGGTGAGATTTTGGTAATTTCAAAGGAGTTCATGTGAGAAATATTGAAAGCTTCATAAGGAACCAAATATCCCTAGCTTAGTATTGACATCTTGGATCATGTTATAGTCATAAAAGATAGGTATGAGAATTTTTTTATTCTTCATTCCATGTACAAACACCTCATAATGAAATAGAGAAAAAGATGAATCAAAGGCTTCTTATGAAAAATGTAACACCTTTTTTACTTCATCCGAATTAGGGAATTTTTTTTACTAACTCATTTAATATATTTTATGCATTCAATGAATTTAACATTGAACAATTGAATTCCATCATACTTGAGTTATCATTTCCTTTATTTATCTTACGCTGGAGCGAGTAAACACATTTAACAATGACCGCTAAATTATTACATCATTAGTAAAATATCTTGATGCCTTCGATGATTAATAGCTTCCATTAGATTAATTAAGTATTAATTAATGTTTAGAATCCTTCCAATAACATCATAACCATGTGTAGTTGTATGGGTCAATTATATTTTCCGATCCCCCATAGTCCACTCTCCCGAATGTGTATGCAAAGTATACAGTTGATGACCCTTTGATAGGTATAGATGTTCAAGTGTAGTTCTTAAGTGTTGACCTGAAATTCGGTCTATCGAATCCCATCCAAGATCTCAAAACCCCAAAGTGTTTACCTGAAATTTAGCCCATCGAATTCCATCTAGTATCCCACACCTTGGTATAGAACTTGGTGAATTTGTGAGTGTAATTAAAATATTACACTACTTCAACTAAATTTTTAGAGACATATTTACAATGCTCAATTTCATGACAACACATTCATCATTAGAAACTTGTCTTTTTACCATACCAATTTACCCAGTTATTTGGATTCCTTTCCATTGTTTACTTATAAAGTTATTTGTCTACCAACTTAAGTAAACCTATATTTTATTCAAAGTTCATACACCAAAGCCAATTTTATCATAACTCGGTATTCAGTCATACTGACTCATGACAACACCACTTTAAGATCCCTATTGGATAAGGTCCATTCACGTAATGACCTAATCTATTACATGTTCATCCCTTTTCTAATATGGGATAAAACATGCGACATGAGTTTTGAATTACAATTCATGCTATCGGTTATCAGTAATTAAGTTATATAATTCAATTTACAATGAAGCATCAATTATGATCGCTAAACCTACGAAACGTAATTGCAGCATTGATGAATTCATAGTTATATGTTCATGATATGAAAGGTACACTTATTTTAATATGCTTCATTTAATAATTATCATAATGCAACAATGAGATATAATACGTTATAAATATCTCTTTCATACTTTTGTGACATTAATTTCTTGTCATCATTCATATGATTAATCACGAAGCATATGATTAATCAATATTCACTCATATTTTTAAGCTTCGTCAAAATATGTTACCTTATTAAATATTCTGAAATTATACCTTTAACCATTTTATTTCTTTTATTCCTATGTCAACCCATCTTAATCCTTCGAGGGATAAGTTTTTTGCCAACACAAAGCAGAAATTATACTCTTAAATGATTTAATGCAATAAGATGAATCATATCATCCTAATTATCTAGAGATCGAGATATAAGTTCATTATTTCCATTACCTCCTTGTATACATCAATGAGTTCTTTCTTCATTACTATTTATATTATATTCATTTACCTCATTTATACCTAATCATCTTTAAGAAGGTTGAGGTAATAAATCATTATTTTGCTTCACATTATTTCATACTCAATAAGAGAGTTCAACTTATTAGACATACTTGTCTTCGTAGTACCATGCATTTCATTACTTTATAATTAAGCATTTGTACGATTATTTAGACATGTTTCAACATACCCACTAATATTACTTTCTTTTACAGAATAATTGTTTCAAAACAAAAGAACAAGAATAAGTCATACTCACAGTCTCACTAAACCTTTTAATATCAATACTTTTGTCTTATCCATTCATAGACTATCAAGAGAGTCCCTTTTACATTAGGCCCAAGACCTTTTGTTATTCATAATAATATCTTTCAATTTTTAATAAATTATAAATGCATTCTTTAAAACTTGGTACATGATAATCAAGCAAGTCATGATATCATCTTATATCAACCTATAATGCAATCAACCCTATATGGTAAAAATATCAACAATGTATATCATCGATTCGATATAACTAGCAGGATTATGTACTCACTTCGTGATGTATTATTACAAACATAACGCATATATAAAAATAGGTTGAATAAGTACATAATTCATATCACACAAGTTTAAGTTTATTTTTCTTACAACAAGATCACATAAGATACTCTCAACACTGTTATTAACTTCTAACTCAAGTATATTACATCAAACCAAATCTTAATCAATGACACTAAAAACCTTAGTAACCTTAGTCTCTACCCTTTACTTTGTCTCATTTATACTCAAGAAATTATTTAAGAGAAACAATATTCAACTTAAAATTGTACATACAAGTAGTAAATTGAAAAGGAACTGTAGCTAACATAATCATATTAATGTTAACTTTTAGGATTGTTTCTCCTCAACATTTATCGAATCAAAAATAAGTTATACAATGTGTTAGGATAAAATATCCTAATTAATTATGCATTATATAATTTATTATTTAATTAATAACATTAATTAAATAATATTGTTATTTGGTTTTATTAACCATATTATTTGTTTTATTTCCAACATCACGGATGTTGTTATATTGTTTTAACAATATAATTTGTTGGTTGTATTTTTGTGTGCTTCCCGGATGTTTTATGGAAGCTGTTGTAATTCTGGTTGTACCTGTGCAACCTTTTCTTTTGTCTGCACATGACTGTACAATACCTATAAGTATTGCAGTCCTGCTATTGTAAATTGGTTGATTGAGATTAATAAAGCTAATCAAGCTTCCGCCCCTATTTCTCAATTTACATTTGGTACCAGAGTGAGAATCTAGACCTATGAGCCTGTGAAGGTGTGGAAAGAGGGATAAGCTGAGATAGAGGAGTTTTGGAGAAGCGTTTGCAGCATCTAAGAGCCTGTACAACCTCTTGCAACCTCCCAAGCCCCATCCCTACCTCCTCACATCTTTCTGTTTGTTCGTGTGTTTGGAACACAATTTTTATTTTTACACTGATGAACCTAACACTACGGTCAAAATTTTCTACTGAGATATTGAAAATTAAAAAAATTACTCTGGAGATTGGTTTTACACTGACCGGGCCATTTGAACACCAAGTTCGACCCTCAACAAGCAAGGCTAACCCTTTGCCCTATTAGTCGAGTTGGAGATCAATTTCCAAGCTCCCATGCACCTCTAAACAACCTACAAACAAAGTCAAATCCATTAAAAAGAAGTGGCTACAACAACAAATAAGAGTAGAACTTGTATCAATAACAAATGTTGCAGCAAGAAAAGGCGTAAAAGGAGAGCTTGTAGGGAAAAAGGCGTACAAGAACCTCCTCATGGCTCCAACAACCTACACCCGCAACACCGAGCACACTCCTCCACATTCAAAGAAATGTTGCATGTGAAAGGAAAGCACCACATTCTACAAACATGCCTATAGGTGTTTGATCACTCACCATGACCTTTACATACAAAGCATTGAATTTAAGGCGGTCGGGCCATTCATCTCTGATTGAGCCATCTCCCAACACAAGAGTGCAAACAAACACCAAGTAGAACCTACACAAAACTATGGAGGATCATAAATAAATGTGGAATTAGAACCCTACAATTTGTGGAATGCACGAGGTGGTGAAAAAAAGGAAGGAATAAATCAAACAAAATAGAGGCGAAGGATAGATAAAAGAAGCGCTCAGATCCGGTTTTGTGGTGCAAAGCCCTATTTTTTGCACTCCTTCATGCATGAAATCCTGTGTAATCCATCCAAACTCACTCCATGTAGGCGTCCAATCATGTCTGGTCAGATTTTTTTTTTAAAAGGTGAGTTTAAATTCCATCTTGTTTAAATATAATTTACTCAATTCTTTATCTTAA
This sequence comes from Taxus wallichiana var. yunnanensis, assembly GCA_018340775.1. Classification (NCBI taxonomy): domain Eukaryota; kingdom Viridiplantae; phylum Streptophyta; class Pinopsida; order Cupressales; family Taxaceae; genus Taxus; species Taxus wallichiana. The sequence goes on from CM031240.1 coordinate 454,742,387, forward strand.
GCGCTAATAAGGCCTAGTTGGATAGTTGGAGGTTGTTGGGTGTGGGAGGTTTCGGGTTCAACCCCCACCCCCAATACAAAGACTTTCAATTTTAAAATCTGGAGGAAAAATTAGAAAAATACCACAGTTGGAGGTAGATCTAGTGGGAAAACTACAGCTAAACCATTTAGTGATAACTAAATAGGTCTCTAAACATTTAGCCAAAAAAACCCTAAAATTTAGGGTATTTTTTTTTCTCTCCACTAGACTTGGTTTTTCATTCTGGACATTTTTTTCTAAAGGAGGCCTATCTAGAAATTGCATTTTCAGCTATATTTTTGTAATTTTTTTGGCGTAGTAGGTCATTTTGGGCTCCAGAGGCCACCAAGGCCTACAAAAAAAAAAGTTTTCCTACCATTCAATTTTTTCCAGATTTTTGAATGTAATTACATACTGATGTATATTGTACTAATTTGTAGGTTACCATAGTCAATTGAAAACTTTGTAACTACTCATAAACTGGTAGTATTGTAATCAAAGATAGTAAAATTGGTTCGGTAACATTCACGAGATCCTAGATCTCATTCGCAGCATTCGGTATATACGGTGCCTCTAGGAAGTGCTTATGGGTAAAGTCTGTTATGACTACTACTACACTTAACACCTAATATAACTACAACAACGTCATCTAGGCATCATCCCTTTAAATCAATGGGGAGTAACAAGGTCACAGTGCACACACTATGAGCCATCCCATCCATCTGTGAACGATTGCATGACATAAATCCGGACTAAGAAATTATCCGAGTATATAGCAAAGTTACACACATGTATGAGGATATTTCTTTGATCCGTGTCCATAATCACACTCCAATCAATCTTGTCTTGGTACCACATATTAAATTATTTCACGTACATTAATGCCTCTTTCACATATCTCTAGGTATATAGAAAGGGTGAGATTCTTCCACGTACCTACTGGGTATATCGAAAGGGCATGTATATAGAAAGGTTTGGTATATTAGACTGACGATATATAGATTGGGAGACCTAATACCTGGAGTGATAAGAGTCATACCGTAAGTGATATCTACAAAATGGGCACCAATGCCCCCAAATGTTTTCTTCCAGATTCACAACTACTAAGAGGAAACAACTATGTTGCATGGAAGATAAAAATCAAGACATAGCTTGAGTTTGAAGAAATTTGTCCTGTTGTGAATGGTACTCTAACTAGATCAACTACTGATACAACACAACATCGGTAGTTTGATAAAGTAGATCAGAAGGCAAAACTCATCATCTTGTTTGGAGTGTTTGATGATGTGCAACCCCACATTCGAGATGCCAAAACAGCCAAAGAAGCGTGGGATAAGTTGAGCACAGTATACAAGGCCAAGAACAAGAATGTTATACTAAATTTGTAGAGTCAGTTACACACACTAAAGTTCAAACAGAATGAAAAAATTAAAGCTTTCTTAAGAAGATTTGTAAAATTGAGGGCTTCATTTATAGCCCTAGGAAAACTAGATCACGAGATGATGCTCTCATTCCCTTTGTTTTGAGAGCACTCCCTCTTCTTACCACATTTTTTTCACAACACTAAATGTGTCAGATATGATGTGATTGGTTTTGAAAAATTGGTAAACCTACTGCAACAAGAGGAAGCAATGCACAATAAGGATGATGAAGAGGATTAGGCACTATCATCACATCAAAAATGGAAAGAAAAAGGTAAAAGGAAAATCTATTTCCTATCAAAAATCCGAAAATCAAAATTAGTATCAAGGGGATAGACAACAAAAGAAGCAATGTCCAATCTGTAAAAGAGGACATAACCTACAAGATTGTTGGTATAATACTTACAAGAAAGGTTCATCAAGCAACTCTAGACCTCCAAAACAATCTAACAAGGGAAATTCTAACTACAATCAAGGGTAGAAAAAGGGGAACTAGAAAAGAAGACCCCACTAGCAAGGTAATATTGTTGAGCAACAAGAACAGTCAAACAATGAAGACTACTTGTTCATTGCTCAATCAAGTGAACCATCCACATCATCTAGTGATGTTTGGTATGTTGATTTGGGAGCCACTTGACACATGACTGACCACAGAGACTGGTTTATTTCAATGAGGGACATGCCATCGAAAAATCATGTTTCGTTGCGAGATGATTCTTCATATACAGTTCAGGGGATTGGGAACATTTCTCTACCCCTTGGTTCATGCAAATGCATACTATCATATGTCCTATATGTCCCTGGGTTGAAAAAGAATCTTCTTTGATCATACCAACTCCTTGATCACAACCTAAAAATTGACTTTGATAGTCAATCTGGCAAGAAAACGTGTTTGATTCAAGACAAATCAAGAGGCTCAAAAATAATTGTAAAATCCTCCAATGTGGGACACATGTTCCAACTTGATTTTGTTCATAGAGATGATCAAGCACTTGTGGCTAAGAACTCCACCTCAATACAGTTGTGCCATTGGAGATTTTGTCATGTTAGTTTCAAATATCTCAAAACACTTTGCGAGCGAGCAATATGGTACATGGGCTACCATCTCTTCAGAAGGATACAAACAAGTGTCCTCACTACCTAGCAGGAAAACAACACAGAGCTTCATTCTAGAGGAGTACATTTCAAGCTCATGGTAAACTTGACCTAGTTCATACCTGATCTTTGCGGTCGATGCAGCCAAGTCATTTTGGGTTCTAGTACTTCATGCTTTGTGTTGACGACTATTCGAGAAAAATGTGGATTTTCTATCTTCACAAGAAAAGTGAAGCATTTGAAACCTTCAAAAAGTTCAAAGTAGTAGTTGAGAAAGAAACTGGTCATCACATCAAAACTCTCTACTCATATCAAGGGGGAATTCACCAATGATGAGTTCAGAGACTACCTACAAACTCATGGGATTTGTCGACAAATGCCTCCTCCACACACACCACAACAAAATGGTGTTGTTAAGAGAAGAAATCATACTATCATGGAAATGGTGTGATGCATGATCGATGATTCTGGACTTGCAAAGACATTCTAGGTAGAAGCAAAGAAAGGAAAAAGCAGTGTATTTTTAAACAGAGCACCCACCGCTTGCTCTTGATGGAATAACACCACAAGAAGCATGGTCAAAACGAAAACCATATTTTGCACACCTTAGAGTATTCGGGTGCAAAGAAAGCATGCACATACCCAAACATAATAGAAATATATTGGACATGAAGTCATAGAAACTCATTTTCATTGGATACGGTGAAGAGACTCTTATATATAGATTGATAGATCCTAAGAATAGAAAAGTTTACACCAAGAGAGATGTTGAGTTTTTCGAGAAGAAGGAAGCAGAGACTCCTCCTTTGGACTCACAAGATGTAGATTTTTCACCTGTTGTAAAAATTGAAGCTGATGTTCCCTCAAAAGATGAAAATGATGATGGGGATGATGGTGTTGATCAGATAGAACTACGACCCATGGGAACAGGTTTAGCGTATGCCTAAATGGTATACAAGTACATTATGAGATGTAATAATGGATGCTCCACTAGATACATCCACCCTTGGACCATGGAATCACAATAAATCAAAAGAAGAATTTAACTTTGCTTTGATGAGTAGAGTTATTGAATCTGATGAGCCCTCTATAGTCCAGGAATCCCTATAGTTAAAATCTTGGAAAGATGCCATGGATTTTGAATATCAATCAGTGATGAAGAATAACACTTGGTAGCTTGTCAATCTTCCACCAGGGAAGAAGCCCATTGGATTTAGATGGATATTTAAAATAAATTACAAAGTAGATGGGACAATGGACAAGTATAAAGAAATACTTGTAGCAAATGGGTATGCACAAAAAGAAGGCATTGACTATGAGGAGACATTTGCTCCCATAGCTAAGATCAAAACAATTAGGATGATCTTTTCTCTAGCTGCATAGTTTGGATGGAAATTCCACCAAATGGATGTAAAAAGTGCCTTCCTAAATGAAGATTTACAAGAAGAATTATACATGATTCAACTTGAGGGATATGTAGTACCTAGTCAAGAAGCAAAGGTATGCAGATTGAGGAAATATCTGTATGGCCTCAAACAGGCACCCCGGGCATGGTACATCAAAATTGATGAGCATATCATACAACATGGATTTGTTAGAAATCCATACGATCCCAATCTCTACCTTGAAAAGAAAGGGGGGATATTGTGATTGTCGTTGTTTGTGTCGACAATCTAGTCATCACTGGTAGTTTAGTGAGGATGATTAATGCAATGAAGAAAGATCTTAATCAATCGTTCGACATGACTGATCTCGGGATGATGCACTATTGTCTTAGAATGGAAGTATGGTAGAAAGATAATCACATTTTTGTTTCTCAGATGAAATATACCAAGAATACACTCAAGAAGTTTAGGATGATGGATTACACACCAATTTCTACACATGTGGAGAAGCAGATTACAATTATGTCATTCAGATCTATCTCCCGAGGTAAGTGCCACTCTATCGGTGATCGGGAGTCTCATTTACCGACCTACACTAGACCAAATATCAGCTTTGTAGTGAGCTATCTATCCAGTTCATGCGCAGAACCCAAATTTTGTCATTGGAAAGTAGCAAGGTACATTTTGAGATATCTTAAAGGATCAGTGGATCTTGGTCTAGAATACAAGAAGAACGACAACTTCTTCTTGACTAGATATTCGGATTCAGATCATGCAGGTAACATTAATGATAGAAAATCCACTGGATTTGTATTTTTATGGGATCTGGACCAATATCATGGGGAAGTAAGAAATAACACTTTCTTTCTCACTCTTCCACAAAATCCGAGTATCATTTTGTAGAAGAAGCTGTCTGTGAAGCGATTTGGCTACGTCACATATTGGAAGGACTTGGAGTACCACAGGACAATCCAACCACCATGTATGTTGAAAATTAAGGTGTTCTCAAATTTGTTCGCAATCTAGTTTTTCATGAGAGAAAAAATCACATTGAGGTACAAGTTCATTTCATACGCAAACATGTGTTGAAGCACAACATCCAACTTTAATTTTTTCCAACAGCTAAACAACGAGCAGATATCTTCACAAAGTCACTTGCACGTGACAAGTTTGAGCTATTCAGGAGTTCCTCTCCTCATCCCTTCAGACAATGCACAATTAAGGGGGGAATGTTAGGATAAAATATCCTAATTAATTATGCATTATATAATTTATTATTTAATTAATAACATTAATTAAATAATATTGTTATTTGGTTTTATTAACCATATTATTTGTTTTATTTCCAACATCACGGATGTTGTTATATTGTTTTAACAATATAATTTGTTGGTTGTATTTTTGTGTGCTTCCCGGATGTTTTATGGAAGTCTGTTGTAATTCTAGTTGTACCGTGCAACCTTTTATTTTGTCTGCACATGACTGTACAATACCTATAAGTATTGCAGGTCCCGCTATTGTAAATTGGTTGATTGAGATTAATAAAGCTAATCAAAGCTTCCACCCCTATTTCTCAATCTACACAATGCTCACCTAACAAGAAGGCATTACTCTTTGAATTATCTATGTTTCCCTCCAGTTATACTCTCAAACTTAAAATTTTTAATTAAATCTCATATCTACAAATAAATTGTATATTATTGCACTACCCCGATTCATCGAGAATACCAACAACAGTCCCTTATCCACTCTAAAGAGTTGAACCCGTTACCTCAAAGTGAGAATGGTCATAACTCCACCCAAGAATAACATGACATGGGTATAACCATAAGTTCATTTATATGCACACTTGCATTTTAAATAAAAGAAAATTTATAGTTATAATCTAACTTTGACATGTGAGCCTCGGGTAAAGGAAGTTAATATTGTACGCACACTTATTTCCCTAGTCATTCATACCTTTTCATTTACTTTCTTGACACAATATTTTCTAGAAAAATATTACTACGACCAAAGATCAAATGCAAAACACCTCATTAAGGTGGTCAGGACCATTGAATTTTTAGGGTATTGTAATAAAATTTAAGTATACAATCATATAAATATGACTCAAATCCTTATTGTCTTATTATATTTCATATCAAGAATTTTCCTAAACACCCCAAAAAAATATGCATTATTTAAAAACTAAACTTACGATTAGAATTCATTCAAGTAATAATTGAACACCCATATCAAACAACCAACCAAATTATTTATATAAAAATTATATTTAGAATAATACAACAAGAGAGGGAGTAGATAATCTTTTCGAGATTTGAAAGCTTTTGTGTTAATGAGTTGTAAAACTAGGAGTGTTCTTATCCTAATGCACTCTAGAACTAAAGCACTTCAAACTATTCAAATTATCCAAATAAGAAACCCAAAAAAATAAAACAGATAATAGTGAAACCCCTTTCAAAGATCTTATAAGATACAAAACCCCTTATATAATGTACAGAAGCCCAACCAGCATTGACTTCAAATCGACATACAAAATAAAAAAATTAAAACACTTACATGTTGTTATCTTCCTAAGAAATATTCGTAGCTTTGAGGAATTAAAAGCCCATTAAAATTTTAAAGTTACACACAATGGATTTGGGAAGCTTTCCAACACCTCTAATGGGTTCCCACCAAACTAGGTTAGTGGTGTTTCAGCTTAATAATAATAACTATTATTAAACATTTTCCATGTATGGTTGATCCAAAAATAAAATAATCAAACTTCTGTTGGTACTTAAATTTGTTCTCCTTTTCAGTCTAAGTAGCATAAGAGATATGGCATGAATCTTGAAGACAAATAGATCATGATGTATGCCGTTTTGTAGCTAGGGATGTGATCTAACTGACACTCAGATTTGTGGAGAGATGGATACAACTCAAATAGGACTTGATCTTGTCCTAACTGTTTTACATTGTGCCTTTCAACCAAGGTAAGAGAACCTATTTTGTAACCCTCAAATGGTGAAGGAGATGAATATATCCCTCAATTTGTGTAAATAGTATGAAAAGGCCTTGGGAAAATATGATCAACACTCCAAATCTGACTTTCACAAGTTGTCACTTCCAGATTATAGAGATATTTTCAATGCAAGGCAAGGGTTACTGAAGACATTGTATGATCCTGATTTGCTTTATGCATTTTTGTAGATGGATTGGATTCCTTTGTTGACACACAATGTAATGCAGGGGTAGTATGGGGTAGGATTAGTTTGTTTGAATGAATTTTTGTGGGAGAATTTAGACAAGACTAACTAGAATCTGCCTAATTCTTTGAGGATATTTTAGTTGTTCACCCCATTTTCTCTTGTTCAAATCCAAGGTCCTCCTAATGATCTTCAATAAGTTCCTATTGCTAGACTCAGATTGTCCATTCCTTGGGGTTATAGTTTGAATAAATATTTAGATTGGTTCCATACTCCTTGCACATTACCATCAAAGGTTTAGCTTTGAAACACATGGCATTATCAACCACAATCTTGATTGGCACACCAAATTTGCATATGATATTATTCAACAAAAAGTCCATAACAACTTGATGTGTTGCTTTCCGGTGGGGATTGCCTCTACCCACTTGGTGAAGTAATGTGGCTACAAGGATCCACTTATGTCCAGCATTAGAAGGATCTCGAAATATCACCAATAAATTCCATCCCCTTTGTTTGAAAGGAGCTTCAATTGATACAGCTACAAATAAAGGAAGGGAGCCTGAAGCTTTCATTCTTCTAGAGAAACACTTGGCAGCTCTCACATTTTCTATTCAGCATGGTTGCATCTTTGAAGAGATTAGGCCACCAATAACCAACTCTCGAAACTTTGTGTGTTGTAACCCTTCCAGAAAGTGTCCTCCACAAACTCCCTGATGGAATTCAACAACTACTTTGGGAGCTTCATCTTCAATTACACACTTCAAGAGGAAACTTTTAGGGTTCTTCCAAGCCAACCCAAAGTCAGTGATGATGTATTTTTGAGAAGCCACTTGAGGGATCTTTTTTATTTTTATTTAAATGATCAGACAGCATAGGTGTTTGAGGTAAAAGATTATATCTTTGTCTCCCCTCACTCTTAATCCTTTTGAATGTCTCAAAACATGCATTATATAACATTATATTACATTTGATCCTTCTTTCCCAAGAAAATAATATGTCCAACATCAAGTTTGTTACAAAATTCCAACATGATTAAGCAGAGATACGGACGTTTAACATATTTTCAACAAAATTTGCCAGGTGTTTCAAAAAGGTGAATCATTACAAATCCTTCATCATTATCCATTATGGAGGCACGTTTTTCATTCTCCAATCATGTCGTCCCCTTTCATTTCATTATTTCATCCTTATCCCTCCAAAATTTGATTCAGTAACTTCTTAATTTGATATTTCATGTTTTGGACGGGCTAGGGAAAAATTATTTTAAAAACACCTCAAATCTGAAAATTGATCCCCAAAACCACTTGTATTGATCCTTACAAGCAAAAATGACATGAATTTGCCAAAGATTCGATCAAAATTGATGCAAAATTCACATCTCCAAGCTTCCTAGAGAAAAATGGCGCCAAAATGAAAAATGTACAAACTATTGTTGATTTTACCTTTTACCTTCAACTGGGCCCTCCACGTGTCAAAATACTATTGGGAACAGATTTGGGATCACTTTGACTTTTTAACATTTTTGGAAAAATGTAAAATTTTGAATTTTTTTCTCCGCCCTTCTATCCTTGAAATTTGTGTGCTTTGACACATGGCATATTGTGGGTCCCATTGAAGTCGTGGCTCAATTCTACACATTTTCACCTTTTTGGGATTTTGAAAATTTTCACTTTTCTCCCCGCAGCCCGCACCTCCGCCTCTATCCTTGACACATGTCCACCTCTCTATTGCTAAGAATATGTGGGCTTATTTCATGTTTTAACCCCTTTTTCGCCAAGGGAAAATTTTCTCATTTTTCCCTGCAAACCCATGTCTTTGATTTCTTCCCCGACACGTGTCTCCTTCTAATTTATTGTGGAGCCATGCCTTAAATTTTCATTCTAAGTATTTTTACAAAAAGGGAAAAATTCCCTTTGCCTCTCCCGACCCACCAACCTGCTCTTCCCTCCACGTGTCTCCCTATGGTTCATTCGGACCCACGGCTAAATTTTTTGTTCTAAGTCATTTTTGTAAAAAGGGAACAATTTCACTTTGGCTTACAGTGACCCACCGACCTTCTCTATGTCCTGAAGCCACCATGTGTCTCCCCTTGCTCCACTATAAACCCACGACCCTTTACTCAACCTTTTTCCCTTCACCAAAAAGGCAAAACTTGCCTAAGTCCTCTACCAGCCTCCCATTCCACCTTTGCATGAGAATGTGACATGTGTTGTCCGCAGAGTCATGGGGGAAATTTTGAATTTTGTCAATACACCAAAAATGTTAAGTTTTCAAAGAAATCTGTTGATTCTTGACCAATGAAAAATGGCCACGTAGGAGGAGAGGCTTGGGATTAATTTTGATGGGCAAATGAAACTGTACGGCCATAAAAGAACACAGAATTTGCCAAGGATGCCCGAATTTGATTTTTTCTTCGTGGGTGAAGGATTTTTTTATCAAAAGGCACATGGAAGGTGTTTTAAAGCAATTTTTGACCATGGGGATAGATTTTTGAGGAAAAAATTCATGAAACCAACAACTTCAAGCTCTAAAGGCTGGGAAAGATGGAAAAAATGACAGAGGCCCGTGGATTTGGAAATTTAGGGCATAAAACAGAGCCTGCATGTATTTTTCTTTCAAGTTGGGGAAAATAAAAAGTTTATGAACCATTTAAAGCATTCAATCTAGATTGGGAAACTTTCAAACCAAAAACTCAAAGAAAAATGTTTTTGAGCACGTAGGACAAAGGGGAAAGATGGGAAAATAACAGAGGATAAAAATGGGCACCAACATCAGCTCTGGCTTGGGGATGCAAACTCCCAAAGTGCCATAAGAACAACATAGACCAAGTGCCAAAATAATCCATTGGGAAAACAGATTCATGAGCCAAAATCATCCAAAACCAACCGAGAAACCAACAAAAATTGCTGCCACACACCAAGGAAAACCAAGAACCACCAAAACACCAAAAACAAAGCCAAAGCCAAACACTCAGTACACTTGTATAAGTTGGTGCATACCTCAAATTTGGGGATTAATCCAAGAAATTCTTAATATGCCTCTCATTAACAAGTTGTTCAAGCAATTCCCCATCTAAATCTTTGAGAAAAGAGGTATTCTCGACCAATTATGATATCAATGGAGTAAGGGCCCATCCATAATGCATAAATTTTTCCATGTTTTCCCTTATCTTCATTTCTGTTGTCCCATGATAAAACCATATCTCCAATATTGAAGGCCCTAGGAGTGACCTTCTTGTCACAAAAATATTTTCAACTTCTCTCTAAATCGACATGCCTCGGTGTGATGCTCTTCTCTCTTCATCTAGCTCCACAATATGATTAATCCTTGCTTCATATGGACTGACCTCTTGATCGTCAAGTTGTTGAACAAACTGAAATGAAGATAATTACATATGTAAGGGAAGCAGAGCTTGAGTTCCATACACCAACTCAAATGGACTCTTATCAGTAGCTCTCTTAGCAGTGATTCTATCAGCCCAAACTACAAATTTTATCTGTTTCACCCCATTTTCTCTTGTTCAACTCCAAGGTCCTCCTAATGATCTTCAATAAGTTCTTATTGCTAGACTCAGCTTGTCCATTCCCTTGGGGGTTATAGTTTGAAGAATAATTCAGATTGGTTCCATACTCCTTGCACATTTCATCAAAGGTTTAGCTCTGAAACACATAGCATTATCAACCACAATCTTGAATGGCACACCAAATCTGCATATGATATTATTCAGCAAGAAGTCCATAACAACTTGGTGTGTTGTTTTCTTGGTGGGGATTGTCTCTACCCACTTTTTGAAGTAATCTGTGGCTACAAGGATCCACTTATGTCTAGCACTAGAAGGATCTGAAATCTAACCAATGAAGTCCATCCCTATTGTTTGAAAGGATCTTCAATTGATACATGTTGCAATGGAAGGGATCCTAAATCTTTCATTCTTCTAGAAAAATTTTGGCAGCTCTCACATTTTCTACTCAAAGATGGTTACATCTTTAAAGAGAGTAGGCCACCAATAACCAGATCTCGAAACTTTGTGTGTTGTAACCCTTCCAGCAAATTTTCCTCCACAAACTCCCCATGGAAATCAGCAACTACTTTGGGAGCTTCATCTTTAGTTACACACTTCAAGAGGAAACCTTCGTGGTTCTTCCAAGCCAGCCCAAAGTTAATGATGATGTATTTTTAAGAAGCCGACTTGAGGGCTTTTTTAATGGTTTTTATTTAAATGATCAGGATAGCATAGGTGTCGAGGTAAAAATTATATCCTTGTACCACTAAGAACTTACCAATTTCTTAAGAACATCTTCCCTTTCTTCTTCTACTTCATTCACTTCCATGATCTGTAATTTTCTCTTAGACATGAGATTAGCAAGACCCAAACCTCTTACTAACTTTGTGGTTTGGATGTCCATATCATACTCCTATAGTTTTTTCACCCATCAATATCTTTTACTTGAGATCTCCATATCTGATAAGATATCTTTTACCATGGTGTGGGGAACATAAGAAACAACTTTTGAACTTAAAATATAATGCCCGAAAACCTTTTTGCTTTCACCAAGGAAAATGTTTTTTTTCCATGATTATGTACTTTAACTCAAAGTAGCTTGTAAAGCCTTGCTAAAGAAGGAAATAGGCCTATCAGCCCCATATTCATCCTTTGGAGAAAAACAGATGCAATAGTATTTTCGAAGCAAAGGAGAAGATTTGGAAAGTCTTCTTGTAATTTGGAGCTTCAAGACAGTGCATATTTAAGTTCCTCCTTGATTCCTTAAAAATCCCTGAATGGCAGCCTCCTCCCATTTGATAACTTGATCCTTATTTAACATGCATGTGATAGGAAGATTCAACTCAAAAAAATTGGACACAAACCTTCTAATGAAATTGATCTACCCAAAGAAAGATTGGATGCCCTTCTTTGTTGTTAGAATTAGCACCTTGCTGATTACTTCTACTCTCTCAGGGTCAATCATGACACCAACCTTTGAAAAATATGACCAAGTATCTTGGCCTTTTTCACTCCAAAGTGACACTTCTTCAGATTGAGAGAGATTCCAAATTCTCTACATCTGATAAACATTCTTTCCAAGTTCTCGCAAGTGATCTTTTTTCTCCTTGAAAATACAGTCACATCGTCCGATAAACTCGCTAATTAAGTCATTTATGTAACTAGCAAAAGTAACATCCATTGCTCTTTGGAAAGTAGCTCCAAAATTCATGAGACCAAAAGGAATTCTCACATAAACATATGTTCCCCAAGGAGTGGTAAAGGAAGTTTTAAATCTTTCTGACTCCTAGACAATAACCTGATTATAGCCAGAGAAACCTTCCAAGGTGGACAACAATTTAGATCTAATCACTAACTACAACATGTTCTACATGTTTGGAAAAGGATAACTGTCTTTCAATGAAGATCTATTCAGATTTATGAAGTCTACACAAAGTCTGATATCTCCATTCTTCTTCTCGACGGGCACAAGGTTTGTAACCCAAGATGAATACCTCATGGGCTGAATGATCCCACCCTCCTTCAGTTTCTTCAATTCATCTTGCATTTTCATGGAGAGGAGTGGATTGATTGAAATTTTCTTCTTTCTGAATGGTTTGGAATTTTCCTCAAGAGGGATCTCATGTTGGAATAAGTCTTCTCTATATGCTTTTAGCTTCGAATATGACTAGGCAAGGCATTCTTGATATTGTTTCAACAATTAGAGGTAGGACTATTTTTCTTCCTTATTTAAACTATTTCCCAACCAAAATTTTCTTGGTTTATCACTAGTTCCCAATTTGTGCTCTTCCATGTCCCTTGAGGCGGACATGTTTCTATTGATGATGTAATCAGCCTTGTCAAAATAAGACTCAAGAGCAATAAGGCCTCTAGGAATGGTGTTAGTTTTCAATTGGATGATATCCTTTCCAAAAAAAGTTTGTCTCCTTCAATCATACACACCATTGGTTCCCAATCAATATGTTGATCTATAAACTCACCTTGATTTTGTAAGAACCTTTACACTTGAGCATCATCATCAAACACCCGCCAATGCTTGATGTTGTTAGGGACACTAGCCTAGTTAACAATTCAACATTGTACTCACAATAAGGTGAAACGATGTAATCTCTCGAATCTTGACCCCAACACGCTAACTTGTCAACAATAGCATCAAAACTTCTGTCATGATGCACGATGTTGAAGGAATCAAACATCCCAATTAGATCCCAAAGTGCATGCCTATACTCTTTCATCTACCGATTTTTGTACCATACAATTTTCTTATTTGTTTGACAACTAGCTCGAATACCCTTTTGTAATGATGTCCTTCACACCATACTTCCATGTAATTCTCACACCCAAAAAAAAGGATTCATACTCAGTAGTGTTGTTAGTACATTCAAAATTAAGTTTGAAGGAAAAATAAAATCTTCCAAGCTAGGAGAAATCAAAATTATACCAAAGCACCATTTTCAAATTTTGAGCAAGCTCCATAAAATAGCTAGGTCCAAGGAGAACTTACCTATTCAAGGAACATTGAATGATCCATCTTGTGTTTTTTCCATTAGCAAACCCAATAAAATTATCAGCATCAACATCAAAAATAGCACCTCACAGAAGCATTGTTTTGATCCTCAATTAGATGCAACATCTTCTTTTCTCCATAGAGCTTGACAAGGCTTCCCTTAATGGGAATGGTGGAAAAAGACATATCCATTTGGACACTCCCTCCAGCACTTGCAACCCAATTTCTTGACAATAACATACCCCATTTGGTGGGGCAATCAACAATCACAACATCCAATTTTAACTTTCTCCCAGGATAAGATGCAAGCTCGCATCACCAAATCCTTCACACAACCAACTACTTGCACTTCGCTTGAGTCCATGGCAAGTATAATTTCCATAGGCTGATGTCACTTTGATATCCAACTCATTCATGACTTCTAGAGGCATAAAATTACATGATGCACTAGAATCAAACATACAATTGTGAAGTAGCCTATCCTTTATGATCAAAGTTATGAAGAATGGATCAACATTCAATTGGGAATCAACCAAGGATGTCCTAAAATATACGTCAGGTGTCTCTCCAAGATCTTCCACTGCTGGTGGTGTTTCAAGGTCTATAATGATTTGAGGATGAGTTTCAATAACATTTACATTTCTTCTTGAAGTAGTGTTCTCCTCCTTCAATCCCAAGTACTCAAATGATCTCTTCTTATGCTTAGGAATCCTAAACAACTAAATGATTGGAACACTCACTTTGATTTGGCTCAATACTTTGGCTATGTCATAGGGAACACTCTTTGGAAAAAAACATTGGAAGGGATACAATAAGAGTCATTAGATGGTAAGGGATTCTTAGCAGCTTGGGCATGAGGACTATAATTTTTGCTTGGGACAATAGAGCTTTTGGCAAGTGTTTCTCTTCTAGGAACCTTTGGAAATGCTTTTGAGAAAGGGTGTTTTAGGTTTGGCTGTAGGCTTAACTCCCTTAAAAATTTAATTCTAGTGTTATAGTCTTTCTCTTGAGCTACAACAACATTCATCAACAATTTTCTATCTTCCTCCAAAGGGATACCATAATCATACTTCTTAATCATCAAAGCTCTTAAGTATTAACAGTCATTCTTTAGGAATTTCTAAATATTGCACTACATCAACTTCAAGAGTATGAGGGGAAGGAAGAATTATACCCATTTTATGCAATCCCAAAAGGTAGCAACAGTCCTAGCACTTATCACTTCGGTAGATGTTGCTCCTCTTTGTGATCTTGAAGAATAGCCCATCATGCAGGATATCATCATCATTACCATCATCATTATTAGCTTCACCATCTTGCTAGTCCACTTCACATGGAGGATGGGGTAGAAAAACCTATCACACCAATCAATATTAGCAACTTTCTCAACAACAATAACAACCCGGCAGTTAGGGATTAGGCAAAAATCTTCCTTCACGTGCTTGAGGATGTATATTTGCGAGACCCATGGGTCCTTTCCCTTTATCATCTTCCCTTTGATGACCTCTAGGATGATTGGAAAATATGTCATGGTTTTGTGCTCTTTGCTAACCTTGTGAAGTCTTCCCAATTCCCTTCTCAGCTCTTGCCAACTTATATGAGATTTCTTTGATAGCCCTGCCAAAGTTTTCACAACCTCCTCCAAATCGGTGCCCTTGCTAGCTTGAGAGGTTTTTAGGGTGTATCAACTTTACACCATATCTCTTGAGAGGTTTCCCAATTGCTTTGATATTAATTTCAATTTGAAGTGCCATGGTGAAAGCTTGCCTTAGGTTGGTAGGATTCTTATCTCTTAAGTAATAGGCTTCCTTTTTATCAAATGAATTTGCATATTTGATTAAAAAGACTTATCACAAGGCCTCGACTAACATGAAGCCTTCTCAAAGTTTTGTTAAACCTTGTGTTAAAGTCATGAACTAATTCATTGGGATTATTCTTGATATTTTCAAATTCGATTTGAGAAATTTAGGATCAGTCTTGTCACCATATCGCAACCTAAATGCATTCTTTATTTCAGTCCATGAATCAATATTTACCAGCAGAGCCTTATGCCAATCCCCATCATCCTTTTCTAGTGCATGAATGAAAAATTTAATATACACATCTTCAAACTCTATCTCAAAATCCTCCATCATGTTAACAAAAAGTTTGAGATGCTTGATCACCGATTATTGCATTGTTACCTTGGAATTTTGCAATCTATTTCGACATCTTGTGGAAAAACATTTAGGTAACCATCCATTCCTCTAAAATCTATAGGACCAAAGGTGTTAACAACAAAAGGAGGTCTAGGCTGAGACATATTGTTTGGTGGAGGTGATCTTGGGGGTGACACAAGTGATGAGGAGTGTAAGGTCTTTGGGGCTCAAGAATGTGGTTCACAAGATTGATATCCTGTAAGTGCTGATTTTCTTGGAAAATTTTATTTGAATTGAAACACAAAGGTGAAGATTGGAGAATGAACTCACTAGGTATAATGAAGGACCTTCACTAGCTGAAGTGAACAAGTTTATGAGAGTGTTTCTTGAATCAGAATCACTAGAAGAAGAGTGATAATCCTTTAGCAAAGGCTAATCTCTCTCACGAATGGAACAACATGGAGTCGCCACTAAGGAATTTCACCCTAGTTGTGCAAATGTACTAAAATACTCTATCAAATATCTATCATCACTGAGAATCTTTCCAAAATTTATAGATTAGACCTTCCTTCCTCTTGAATTTATCAATCACAAATGTAAATGAAGTGCAACTACTAGTGGGAAATGATAAAATTATAGGTAGAACTTATATCTTCACTTAATCCTTACAAATTTGATTATTAAATGATGCTTCAACAATGTATTTACATGCATAATTTGCAAGGGACATTACCGAGGGTTTGACATGCATTCAAATATGTCAAATATGTATGCACATGGAATATATTGAACTAAGAAAATATCAAACTCATAACTCTACTCTTCATTCCAGCCTTGTAAATCTGATCGGGAAGATGATACTCAAAATTTTAATTGTACATAAATCACATAAGAAGTATTACCAGGGATCTCAAATACTAAAATACTGAATAATGTCCCTGGAAACAGTGCCACTAGTGTTGTTGATGGTCTAAATAGATATGGACTGGCAATGAATTAGTAAATCAATCTCAATAATGCAAATTATTTCCCAGGAATTCAAAAAACAATCCCCGCCAATGGCGCTAAGAAAGTGTTGGTACCCAAATTTGTTCTCCTTTTCAGTCCCGAGCAACATCGGAGATATGGCATGAAGCTTGAAGATAGATAGATCATGATGTATGCTGTTTTGTAGCCAAAGATGTGATATAACTAGCACTTTGATTCGTGGAGAGATGGATAGCACTCAAATATGATTGATCTTGTCCTAACTATTTTAGGTTGTGCCTTTCAACCAAGGTAAGAGAACCTATTTTGTAACCCTCAAATGGTGAAGGATTTGAAGATATCCCTCAATTTGTGCAAATAGTATGAAAAGGCCTTGGGAAAATATGATAAACACTCCAAATCGACTTTCACAAGTTGTCACTTCTAGATTATGTAGATATTTTTAATGAAAGGCAAGGGTTACCGAAGACATTGTATGATCTTGATTTACTTTATGCATTTTTGTAGATAGACTAGATTCCTTTGTTGACATGCAATGCAATGCAGGGGTAGTATGGGGTATGATTAGTTTTTTTAAATGAATTTTGGTGGGATATTTTAGACAAGACTAACCAGAATCTGCCAAATTCTTTGAGGACCTTTACAAGAAATTTGTAACACCTAAATAGCAGAATGCTTCAAATGGGTTAAGGTACTCCTTCAACCAGGATATGTGCACCAAATGGAGGCCTAGATATACATTCTTCCACACAATATTTGACAACCTACCACAAAATATTGAAGAAGATGAACCAAGAAAGCATCCAAAAATATCTATTTTATCATGACCTAAGGTGCACCCAAAGGTTTACAAACAACCTTTAAATTCAAGGAAGGTAAAGTGATTTTAAATCTATTTATCTCTTTATCAAATGAAAGATCTTCTAAATGTGAGATTGAAGATGCCACTAAAATATCAACAAGAAATGAGACCATGTATGATCAAGAGAGATTCCAAACATAAGGCTAATAGGAGTAAGAAACAAAAATTGAAAACATTTTGAAACATAAGTCAAATCAAATTTTTCCAAGAGACAACATAAAATAATCCGAATGACAAAATTTATCAGTAGTGGAATGTTATAAAAACAATCTAAGAGCTTGTTGATGGATTTACAACTGAAACCAAGTTAACATGATACAAATTTGATGCAAAGGAATTAGAAATGGTTCTTGTTAGTTCAAAATCACAAAGACCCATGGATGTTGATCGATTTCTAGTTTGATCATGCTAGCATCCATTGTGATTGCACAACATGGAAACCTCTCTCCAAGTGTGGGACTTGTGAAATGAGAAAGGAATATCCAGATTAGAGGTTGGTTCCTCAAACTCCTCTGATTTAGATCTATATTTGCACAACTGCAGAGGTTCGAGATCCTGATCCTACTCTAAACCTGCAAGGAGACAGGGATAGAAGTGCAAAATTGAAACTAACTAAAGATGGTGATGCACCAAAAGGAGTGGTGAATATTTTTGTCATGCAAATAGACACAAACCAAAGATTGCAACATAAAACATACACAGGCTGATAAGATATAATTTAGGATCTGAAATGAAGCAAATAATACAAACAAAGGACTGAAACCCATTCACAAAGCTTGCATTATCATTTCCAATGTCAAAACCACTGCATTACAACCTCAGAGAGGTAGAAAACCTATTACAATCTTTGAAGAGGTCTAATTCTTGCAACAATCACTTGCTGGAGGTGAAAGAAGAAGTTTGCTATGCCAAAAAGTGTTCCACCCTTTAGAAATGAGCCAAATTTGGCTTTTACATTACATGGGTCGAGCCCAGGAGAGAGAAAATGTAAAAACATGGGAGCCCATTCCTCATTGATTGAAAATGCATTAAAATGGCATGGGGGACCTTACAAACCCATACCCTATCATTTTTGACCGAATTAGAGGAGAATGCAACCCATCCCGCATTGAATTTGGTGGTGAAAGGTCATTTTTGCCCATGGACACGTACTGTGAGCCATTTTTAATTTTCTCTCTTGAAACTAAACCAAAATTCAAAATTGACCATGAAATCTGTAGATAATTTCATAAGATTTCCAATGATATGAAGAACGTGCAAATATGAGCTCTAGATCAAAAGATATGAAGGTCTAAAGTTTTAGGGCAAAACGGCCCAAAAACGGATGTCGGGCAAAAAAATTTAAATTTTGACCTTTTTTGCATTTTGGAAAAATTTTCAAAAATTTCTACGCTCTCACGCGGTTGAATGCCATGTGTTAGGTGCTGGTTCACTGAGAAATTCTCTCTCCTCCACCTTTCCACGGGCTTTCCTTTGAAAATTTTGATCTTTTTAACTTTTGGAAAAAAATTCATTTTTTCCCCTACGCCCGCCACCTAGGACACGTGGCATGCATTGATTGGTTGATAGGGGTGCGGGGGCATCTTTTACCTTTTAGTTTTTTTGCCAAAAATTTTGCCAAATTCTCCAAGTCCTCCTCATCCCCTTCTCCTTAGGACACGCGTCCTCTTTTTATTGGCTCGGGCCAATGCTCCAAACTTCACCTTTGGAAACTCGGCAAAACATTAAGTAAAAATCTCACCCTTTCCTCCACCGCTCCGATCCACGAAGACACGTGGCATGTTCTGATTCATCGACGGCTCTTTCGGCTCCCCACGTCGCCACGTACTTCTGGCCTGGATGTCCCAAACTGTTTGGGACAAATTTCTCCGATCCGCCCGATTCGGGCTTCCCTGTCCCTCTTTGAGGCGAAGACACGTGGCACATTTCCATTGGCTCTCGGCTCCTTCGGCTTTTCGCGTCCCTCGCGTCCCTTTGTTCCAACTGTCCCGGACTGTCTGGGACAAATTCTTCCGAACCGCCTGAAATGGGCTGCCTTTTCTCTCGGCCGCTTCGCCTTTTCGTGTCCTTCGCGTCCTCACACGGACCGATGTCCTGCCTTTTTCGCACAATAGTTAGTCAATTTTGTTTTTACCTTCATCTGGTTTGCCCTTTCGCGTCCCCGAGTCCCCATGGCCCGGATGTCCCTTTGCTGCGTGGACCGCCTAGAGGCTTTTCGGCCGGTTCGCGCCCCGACGTCCCAATTGTCCCAAGGACCACCT
Organism: Taxus wallichiana var. yunnanensis; assembly: GCA_018340775.1. NCBI lineage: Eukaryota > Viridiplantae > Streptophyta > Pinopsida > Cupressales > Taxaceae > Taxus > Taxus wallichiana. The sequence goes on from CM031240.1 coordinate 454,762,254, forward strand.
AGACTAGGACTTAGCCGATTTTCATGATTTTTGGCCCCAACTTGATTTTTTGCAATTTTTTTCACCTTTTCCCAACCTGTTGGGATTTCTTCTTAGACAGGAGAGTTAGAAAGAACCCAGGGGACCCCGAAACATGATTTTTGTCTTAAATCAATATACTTTCTTGAAATTGAATAATCGATGCATGTTATCAAAATTTACCAGGGGGTGAATTTTGGATAACAATTTGGTGACTCAATGGTCATCATCATGTCTGCTGGATGAAGTTACCAGTTTCTTGAAGCGATCTGTTGGAAATGGAGTCATCAAATATTTTGTTTAGAACCCCAAATGACTTAGAATGTGTAAGGAGGAAGATGGAATATCACTTGATGGAAGTAAGGACTATAAAACATCTCCATGGACAGCAAGTTATGCCAAAGCACTTAGGGAAAACAAAACTAACCTATAGTAAAACAATGTGCACAAGCACTTGGAGGAATGAAAATCTAATCTAATATTTACAAGGTAGTGAATTTCCCTCTAGAAGCAATGCTTGAGATAGATTCCATTTACTGGAACCTACGGCTTCTTCACCATCCAATGGGGCCAATTGGAAAGCATTGCTCTCCTTGCACTTCGTGACCATGTATGGGCCACTCTAAATGGCATCAAATTTTGAATGCCTTCCCGGTTTTCTCTATCCACATCCCATTTCAACACTAGATCTCCAACCTGAAAAGATCTATCCTTGGCCTTCCTATCAAAGGTCTTTTTGATCAAAGCTTGATCCTTTTCCATTGCTTGGGATGCTCGATTTCGATCTCTTGCAGCTCCATCAACTCTGCATACCTCACCTCCATGGGCTCAAAATCTAGCAACTCCAACTACTTCATGAGTTCCAATGTTGGCAACTCAAGTGACATGGGTAAGAATGCCTCTCTTCCATAGACAAGTTTGAATGGAGAGTTACCTGTGGATCTTTTGGGAGTTATCCTATCGCCCATAAGGCTGATTTCAGATTTGGTATGCCAAGACCTCGGATTCTCGTCAAGAGTCCTCTTAATGATCCTCAACAAGTTCTTGTTTTTAGACTCGGCTTGGCCATTACCTTGAGGGTAATAGTTTGATGAAGTGCTTAGGTAGATATCTGTTTTGACAGCCCACTCTGGGTTACCTTGGATCCAATGAATGCCAATGCATTATCTCGAGATTATTAGCAGGTACACCAAATTTGGTTGTTATCCCCTCATAAAGGTCTAAGATGCTAGACTCATTTGCCTCTTTGAGTGCTACTACTTCATGTCCATCCGGTGAAGTAGTCCATGGTCATCAAAATCAATTTGTGCCCTTGGCTTGAATTGGGATTAATGACTCTAATGAAGTCCAAACCCCATTGCATGAATGGCTGGTCAACCTGAGATTGGATGTAATGGAAGGGCAGAAAGTCTCTCTTTTCCTGTGAAGAATGCACAATTCTTACTGACTCTTGATCCATGCATAGCAATCATCTTTGAATATTTTAGGCCAATAATAACCAGCCTTCATGATTTTTAGAGTCTGTCACTCTTGGTGCAAAATGACCACCACTGGTCCACCATGAAACTCTTCCACCACCCTTTGAATCTGATTTGTGCTAATGCACCTCAGCAGCACTCCATTCACATCTTTCTTGAACAAAACTCCATCAACAATGGAATACGGGACAGCCCGCAATCTGAAGTGTCTTCTTTGGGTCTTGTTCATCTCCCGGAGGGCATAGGCCTATGCCTAGAAGTGTATAATGCCTTGGGTCCAGGAAGGAGTGGGGGCAGCATTGTATTCTTCATCGATCAATGATGTTGAATGGGGATGAAGTATCGTTTTGATGTCCCTTTGCTTATACATTCACTCCTTGCACGTGGGCAGCAGCAATAGCCCAGTATTTGAGTTGGTCTAGGAGTTGTTCTTGGCTGCCCTTGTGCATTTGAAATTGGATTTTGCTTGCCAATCATTTGTGGAGCCATGGAAGGTTGTGGATTGGTTGGGGCTAATGGTTGTTCTTCACCCAAATTCCTCCTTTTGACCTTGTGTTGGCTGCAACACCTTGAGCAATCGCCTGGTTCATGCGGAAAATCCTCTCTCCGCTTGCCAATTTACCAATGTGGTGTCATTTGGGGCTGATTGTTGTTGGAATGTTTCTTGTTGTTGTTGTTTCCTCGATCGCCCTCACCCTCCACACCAGTAGTTGTCACCATTAGTGCTTGATTCAAAGCACCATTGAAGCACATGGATTGATTATGAGGCTCATTGCATGGAAAACACCAATCGTACTCCTAGGCAATGTTGTTTTGTGTTGGCACTAATGCCTTAGAGGCAGATATGGCATTTGGATTATAGGGCTGAAATGGTCTATTGGCAGGAGGCCTTGTTTGATTCATATTTGCAGTTGGATTAGGTGGCCTTTGTGGTTGGTATGGCTGCCTATTAGGTTGAGCTTGGGGTTGATAAGAAAGTCTAAAACCTTGGGCTCGCTACCTTTTAAGAGTAACCAACTCATTGCCTAGGTTTTGCAATTGCTTCATGACTTATTGAAGCTCATTTGGGGCACTTGGAGAAGAAGTGGAAGCTTCATTTGAACTATGATTTCTAGGAGTGGGAGAAGGAGCCAAATTAGGTGCTTGATTGGTGTTTGGACTCTCTAAACTTGGAAACAATGGCATGGGAGGTCTAGGGGCAAGTTTGCCAGCTTGGATCAAACAATTTTCAGCCCTAATGGGAATGCTATAAGCCATAGGGATAGTTATGCCTCCCATGGACTGAATCAAGATAGAAATATCAGAATTTAGAGCTTTGAGATAGTAGAGAAAAGCACCTTCTACTGTTGGCCTGAATGCCACTGGAATTCTCTCCCAAGTCTTTAGAAATCTAAAGATGAAATCGTTCACCGCTCATTGGGAGCTCTCTTGATGGTTGTCAACCGCTCCAAAAGAGACAAGTTGTCTCCATTTTCTCCAAATTTCTCATGAAGTGCTATACACAGATGATTCCAATTTGTGATAGAACCAGCTCTAAGGCACCTAAACCATTGCAATTATTTACCCTTGAATGAAGATTCCAAGAACTTGACAGCCACTTGCATCTCATTGATTTCATGGATTACACAAAGGTTAGCAATGTCTTTAACATGATCACCTAGAGTAGTCTAATTTTCTCCAGTGAAGTAGGGAATGTTCTTCAAGGCTGCAATAGGAATTGGATGTTGTGCATTGAGGGAAAGTGGGCTGCTGCCTGTGAAGTTGACATAGGGGTTGTTTTGTGCCATTCTAATTGGTTTGAAAACCCTTGTTGACTGAATGAAAGGCCTACCAGGTGGAGGATTTGAGAGGGTTCTGTTTGGTGGAGATGGAGACCTTTGAATTCTTCTCCCTCTTTTCCTTCTTCTTGGGGATAATTGTAGATATTAAAACAACACTTCTTCTTCTCCAACTCTTGACCTTGTGGTGACTCTTCTCATGAGTTTTCAAGCCTGCACTGCTGAAACTAGTTGATTCTTCCCCTTGGAGTCGCAGATATGCAAATAATAGCTCTTTTCAAGCAAGAAAATTGTAGCAGATGCACATCAACTTTGCTACAATAAAAATGAGACCTCTAGTGTCCAATCGGGTGTGCCAAAATTGTTAGTGCAATATCATAGCACACGGATGTTGATCAGATTTCTAGTTTGATCATGCTAGCATCCAGTGTGATTGCACAACATGGAAACCTCTCTCCAAGTGTGGGACTTGTGAAACTGAGAGAGGAATCTCCAGATTAGAGGCTGGTTCCTCAAACTCCTCTAATTTAGATCTATATTTGCACAACTACGAGAGGTTCGAGATCCCGATCCTACTCTAAACTGCAAGGAGACAGGGATAGAAGTGCAAAAATTTAAACTAACTAAAGATGGTGATGCACCAAAAGGAGTGGTGAATATTTTTGTCATGCAAATAGACACAAACCAAAGATTGCAACATAAAACATACACAGGCTGATAAGATATAATTTAGGATCTGAAATGAAGCAAATAATACAAACAAAGGACTGAAACCCATTCACAAAGCTTGCATTATCATTTCCAATGTCAAAACCACTGCATTAAAACCTCAGAGAGGTAGAAAACCTGTTATAATCTTTGAAGAGGTCTGATTCTTACAACAATCACTTGTTGGAGGTGAAAGAAGAAGTTTGCTATGCCAAAAAGTGTTCCACCCTTTAGAAATGAGCCAAATCTGGCTTTTACATTACATGGGTCGAGCCTAGGAGAGAGAAAATTTACAAAACGTGGGAGAACTGTTCTCATTGACTAAAAATGCATTAAAACGGCATGGGGGGCCTTACAAACCCATACCCTATCATTTTTGACCGAATTAGAGGAGAATACGACCCATCCTGCATTAAATTTGGTGGCTAAAAGGTCATTTCTACCCATGGACACGTACTAGAGCTGTTTTTGAATTTTCTCTCTTGAAACTGAACCAAAATTCAAAATTGACCATGAAATCCTATAGATAATTTCATAAGCTTTCTAATGATATGAAGAACGTGCAAATCCAAGCTTTGGATCAAAAGATATGAAGGTCTGAAGTTTTAGGGCAAAACGGCCCAAAAAACGGATGTCGGGCAAAAATTTTAAATTTTGACCTTTTTGCATTTTGGAAAACTTTCAAAATTTCCGCTCGCTGATCGGATGCCAAGTGTCAGTCTTTGGTTCACCGAGAAATTCTCTCTCCTCCACCTTTCCACGGGCTTTCCTTTGAAAATTTTGTTCTTTTTAACTTTTGGAAAAAAATTCATTTTTTCCCCGCGCCCCGCCACCTGGGACACGTGGCATGCATTGATTGGTTGTGAGGGTGCGGGGCATCTTTTACCTTTAGTTTTTTTGCCAAAACTTTTACTAAATTCTCCAAGTCCTCCCCGAGCTCCACACTCCCGTTCTCCTTAGGACACGCGTCCTCTTTTTATTGGCTCAAGCCAATGCTCCAAACTTTTCCTTTGGAAACTCGGTAAAACATTAAGTAAAAATCTCACCCTTTCCTCCACCGCTCCGATCCACGAAGACACATGGCACATTCTGATTCATCGATGGCTCTTTCAGCTCCCCGCGTCCGCCGCGTACTTCTAGCCCAGATGTCCCAAACTGTTTGGGACAAATTTCTCCGATCTGCCCGATTCGGGCTTCCCTATCCCTCTTTGAGGTGAAGACACGTGGCACATTTCCATTGGCTCTCGGCTCCTTCGGCTTTTCACATCCCTCGCGTCCCTTTGTTCCAACTATCCCGGACAGTCTAAGAAAAATTCTTCGAACCACTTGAAATGGGCTTCCTTTTCTCTCGACCGCTTCGCCTTTTCCCGTCCTTTGCATCCTCATGGCCCGGATGTCCCAAACCTTTTCGCACAAAGCAGTTAGTCAATTTTGTTTTTACCTTCACCCGGCTTCACTCTTTCGCGTCCCACGTGTCCCCACATCCCGGATGTCCCTTTGTTGAGAGCAGACCGCCTCGAGGCTTTTCAGCCGGTTCGTGCCCCGACGTCCCAACTGCCCCAAGGACCACCTCGGACTAGGACTTAGCCGATTTCATAATTTTTGGCGCCAAACTTGATTTTTGCAATTTTTCCACCTTTTCCCAACCTCGTTGGGATTTCTTCTTGGACATGAGAGTTAGAAAGAACCCGAGGGGACCCTTAAACATGATTTTTGTATTGAATCAATATACTTTCTCGAGATTGAATAAGTTGATGCATGTTATCAAAATTTACCACGGGGGTGAATTTTGGATAACAATTTGGTGACTCGGCGGGGGTCATCTCGCCACCCTCTTGGATGAAGTTACTAGTTTCTGAAGCGATCACATTGGGCATGGAGTCATCAAATATTCTCGTTTAGAACCCCAACCGACTTAGAATGTGTAAGGAGGAAGATGGAATATCACTGATGGAAGCAAGGATCAAAACATCTCCATGGACAAGCAAGTGTGCAAAGCACTTAGGGAAAACAAGACTAACCTATAAGCAAAACAATGTGCACAAGCACTTGGAGGAATGAAAATCTAATCTAATATTTACAAGGTAGTGAATTTCCCTCTAGAAGCAATGCTTGAGATAGATTCCATTTACTGGAACTTGCAGTTCTTCACCATCCAATGGGGCCAATTGGAAAGCATTCTTTGTCCTCCACGCACTTCGTGACCATGTATGGGCCACTCTAAATGGCATCAAATTTTGAATGACTTCTGGTTTTTCTCTATCCACATCCCATTTCAACACTAGATCTCCAACTTGAAAAGATCTATCCTTGGCCTTCCTATCAAAGGTCTTTTTATCAAAGCTTGATCCTTTTCCATTGCTTGGGATGCCCGATTTCGATCTCTGCAGCTCCATCAACTCTCGCATACCTCACCTCCATGGGCTCAAACTCTAGCAACTCCAGCTACTTCATGAGTTCCGATGTTGGCAACTCAAGTGACATGGGTAAGATTTCCTCTCTTCCATAGACAAGTTTGAATGGAGAGTTACCCGTGGATCTTTTGGGAGTTATCCTATCAGCCCACAAGGCTGATTTCGATTTGGTATGCCAAGACCTCGGATTCTTGTCAAGATTCCTCCTAATGATCCTCAACAAGTTCTTGTTTTTAGACTCGGCCTGGCCATTACCTTGAGGGTAATAGTTTGATGAAGTGCTTAGGTAGATACCGTTCTTGACATCCCACTCGGTCACCTTGGATCGATGAATGCCAACGCATTATCTCGAGATTATTGTAGCAGTACACCAAATCTGGTTGTTATCCCCTTATAAAGGTCTCGAGATGCTAGACTCATTTGCCTCTTTGAGTGCTACGCTTCGTCCATCGGTGAAGTAGTCCATGGTTGTCAAAATCCATTTGTGCCCTTGGCTTGAATTGGGATTAATGACTCCAATGAAGTCCAAACCCCATTGCATGAATGGCTGGTCAACTAAGATTGGATGTAATGGAAGGGCAGAAAGTCTCTCTTTTCCTATGAAGAATGCACAATTCTTACACCTCTTGATCCATGCATAGCAATCACTAAATATTTTAGGCCAATAATAACCAGCCTTCATGATTTTTAGAGCTGTCACTCTTGGTGCAAAATGACCACCAGTTGGTCCACCATGAAACTCTTCCAACACCCTTTGAATCTGATTTGTGCTAATGCATCTCAGCAGCACTCCATTCACATCTTTCTTGAACAAAACTCCATCAACAATGGCATATGGGACAGCCTACAATCTGAAGTGTCTCCTTTGGGTCTTGTTCATCTCCGGGAGGGCATAGACCTATGCCTAGGAAGTGTATAATGCCTTGGGTCCAGCAAGGAGTGGGGGCAGCATTGTCTTCTTCATCCGATCAATGATGTTGAATGGGGATGAAGTATCCTTTTGATGTCCCTTTGCTTGTACATTCGCTCCTTAAACGTGTGCAGCAATAATTGGTATTTGAGTTGGTCTAGGAGTTGTTCTTGGCTGCCCTTGTGCATTTGAAATTGTATTTTACTTGCCAATCATTTGTGGAGCCATGGAAGGTTGTGGATTGGTTGGGGCCAATGGTTGTTCTTCACCCAAATTCCTCATTTTTGACCTTGTGTTGGCTGCACACACCTTGAGCAACTACCGGTTCATGCCACAAAATCCTCTCGCTTGACAATTTACCAATGTGGTGTCATTTTGGGCTGATTCTTTGTTGGAATGTTTCTTGTTGTTGGTCTGTTTCTTGATTGCCCTCACCCTCCACACTAGTAGTTGTCACCATTAGTGCTTGATTCAAAGCACCATTGAAGCACATGGATTGATTCGAGGCTCATTTCATGGAAAACACCAATCATACTCCGGGCAATGTTGTTTTGTGTTGGCACCAATGCCTTAGAGGCGAGATATGGCATTTGGATTATAGGGCTGAAATGGTCTATTGGCGGGAGGCCTTGTTTGATTCATATTTGCAGCTGGGTTAGGTGGCCTTTGTGGTTGGTATGGCTGCCTATTAGGTTGAGCTTGGGGTTGATAAGAAAGTCTAAAACCTTGAGCCGCTTTGCCTTTTAAGAGTAACCAGACTCATTGCCTAGGTTTTGCAATTGCTTCATGACTTCTTGAAGCTCATTTGGGGCACTTGGAGATGAAGTGGAAGATTCATTTGAAATCTGATTTCTAGGAGTGGTAGAAGGAGCCAAAATAGGTGCTTGATTGGTGTTTGGACTCTCTAAACTTGGAAACAATGGCATGGGAGGTCTAGGGGCAAGTTTGCCAGCTTGGATCAAATAATTTTCAGCCCTAATGGCAATGCTATAAGCCATAGGGATAGTTATGCCTCCCATGGACTGAATCAACATAGAAATATCAGAATTTAGAGCTTTGAGATAGTAGAGAAAAGCACCTTTTGTTGCTTTCTGACTGCCACTGGAATTCTCTCCCAAGTCTTTTGAAATCTAAAGTTGAAATTGGTTAGCTGCTCATTGGGAGCTCTCTTGATGGTTGTCAGCTGCTCCAAAAGAGACAAGTTGTCTCCCTTTTCTCCAAATTGCTCATGAAGTGCTATACACAACTGATTCCAATTTGTGATAGAACCACTCTAAGGATCCTAAATCATTGCAATGCTTTACCCTTGAATGAAGATGCCAGTAACTTGACCACTTGCATCTCATTGATTTCATGGATTACACAAAGGTTAGCAATGTCTTTAACATGATCACCTGGAGTAGTCTGATTTTCTCCAGTGAAGTAGGGAATGTTCTTCAAGGCTGCAATAGGAATTGGATGTTGTGCATTGAGGGCAAGTGGGCTTGTTGCCTGTGAAGTTGACATAGGGGTTGTTTTGTGCCATTCTAATTGGTTTGAAAACCCTTGTTGTGAATGAAAGGCCTACCAGGTGGAGGATTTGAGAGGGTTCTCTTTGGTGGAGATGGAGACCTTTGAATCCTTCTTTCTCTTTGCCTTCTTCTTGGGGATAATTGCAGATATTCAAACAACACTTCTTCTTCTCCAACTCTTGACCTTGTGGTGACTCTTCTCATGAGTTTTCAAGCCTGCACTGCTGAAACCAGTTGATTCTTCCCCTTGGAGTCTCCAGATATGCAAATAATAGCTCTTTTCAAGCAAGAAAATTGCAACAGATGCACATCAAATTTGCTGCAATAAAAATGAGACCTCTAGTGTCCCATCGGGTGTGCCAAAACTGTTAGAGCAAAATCACAGCACCCTAGATGTTGATCAGATTTCTAGTTTGATCATGCTAGCATACAAAGTGTGATTACACAACATGGAAACCTCTCTCCAAGTGTGGGACTTGTGGCGAGAAAGGAATCTCCATTAGAGGTTGGTTCCTCAAACTCCTCCGATTTAGATCTATATTTCCACAACTACAGAGGTTCGATCCCGATCCTACTCTAAACTACAAGGAGACAGGATAGAAGTGTAAAAATTGAAACAAACTAAAGATGGTGATGCACCAAAATGAGTGGTGAATATTTTTGTCATGCAAACAGACACAAACCAAAGATTGCAACATAAAACATACACAGTGATAAGATGTAATTTAGGATCCGAAATGAAGCAATAATTACAAATAAAGGACTGAAACCCATTCACAAAGCTTGCATTATCATTTCCAATGTCAAAACCACTGCATTACAACCTCAGAGAGGTAGAAAACCTATTACAATATTTGAAGAGGTCTGATTCTTGCAACAATCACTTGCTGGAGGTGAAAGAAGAAGTTTGCTATGCCAAAAAGTGTTCCACCCTTTAGAAATGAGCCAAATCTGGCTTTTACATTGCATGGGTCGAGCCCAGGAGAGAGAAAACATACAAAACATGGGAGCCCATTCCTCATTGACTATAAATGCATTAAAATGGCATGGGGGACCTTAAAAACCCATACCCTATCATTTTTGACCGAATTGGAGGAGAATGCGACCCATCCTGCATTAAATTTGGTCGCTGAAAGGTCATTTCTACCCATGGACACGTACCAGAGCCATTTTTGAATTTTCTCTCTTGAAACTGAACCAAAATTCAAAATTGACCATGAAATCCTATAGAGAATTTCATAATCTTTCCAATGATATGAAGAACATGCAAATCCAAGCTCTGGATCAAAAGATATGAAGGTCTGAAGTTTTAGGGCAAAACGGCCCAAAAAAGCAGATGTCGGGCAAAAAATTTTAAATTTTGACCTTTTTGCATTTTGGAAAAATTTTCAAAAATTCCGCGCTCCGTCGGTCGGATGGCACGTGTCAGGTGCTAGTTCACCGAGAAATTCTCTCTCCTCCACCTTTCCGTGGGCTTTCCTTTGAAAATTTTGATCTTTTTAACTTTTGGAAAAAAATTCATTTTTCCCCCGCGCCCTGCCACCTGGGACACGTGGCATGCATTGATTGGTTGTGCAGGGTGCGGGGGCATCTTTACCTTTTAGTTTTTGGCCAAAACTTTTACCAAATTCTCCAAGTCCTCCCGAGTTCCGCACTCCCCTTCTCCTTAGGACATGCATCCTCTTTTTATTGGCTCGGGCCAACACTCCAAACTTCACCTTTGGAAACTCGGCAAAACATTAAGTAAAAATCTCACCCTTTCCTCCACCGCTCCGATCCACGAAGACACGTGGCATGTTCTGATTCATCGACGGCTCTTTCGGCTCCCCACGTCCACCACCTACTTCTGGCCCGGATGTCCCAAACTGTTTGGGACAAATTTCTCCGATCCGCCCGATTCGGGCTTCCCTGTCCCTCTTTGAGGTGAAGACACGTGGCACATTTCCATTGGCTCTCGGCTCCTTCGGATTTTTGCATCCCTCACGTCCCTTTATTCCAACTATCCTAGACTGCTGTCTGGGATAAATTCTTCTGAACTGCCCAAAATGGGCTGCCTTTTCTCTCGGCCGCTTCACCTTTTCGCGTCCTTCGCGTCCTCACGGCCCAGATGTCCTGCACTGTTTCGCAAAGGTGATTAGTCAATTTTGTTTTTACCTTCACCGCTTCGCCCTTTCGCGCCCCACACGTCCCCACGGCACCGGCTGTCCCTTTCTTTGCCGCACGGACCGCTGGAAGAAGCGCCGCCGATTCGCGCCCGACATCCCAATTGTCCCAAGGACCACCTGGACTAGGACTTAGCCGATTTTCATGATTTTTGGCCCCACTTGATTTTTGCAATTTTTTCACCTTTTCCCAACCTCGTTGGGATTTCTTCTTGGACATGAGAGTTAGAAAGAACTTTAGGGGACCCCTTAAACATGATTTTTGTCTTAAATCAATATACTTTCTCGGAATTGAATAATCGATGCATGTTATCAAAATTTACCCGGGAGGGTGAATTTTGGATAACAATTTGGCGACTCAGCGGGGTCATCTCGCCTCTTTGGATGAAGTTACCAGTTTCCTGAAGTAGTCTCATTGGGCATGGAGTCATCAAATATTCTGTTTAGAACCCCAACTGACTTAGAATGTGTAAGGAGGAAGATGGAATATCACCTGATGGAAGCAAGGACTGTAAAACATCTCCATGGACAGCAAGTTGTGCCAAAGCACTTAGGGAAAACAAGACTAACCTACAGCAAAACAATGTGCACAAGCACTTGGAGGAATGAAAATCTAATCTAATATTTACAAGGTAGTGAATTTCCCTCTAGAAGCAATGCTTGAGATAGATTCCATTTACTGGAACCTGCAGTTCTTCACCATCCAATGGGGCCAATTGGAAAGCATTGCTGTCCTTGCACTTCGTGACCATGTATGGGCCACTCCAAATGGCATCAAATTTTGAATGCCTTCCCATTTTTTTCTCTATCCACATCCCATTTCAACACTATATCTCCAACCCGAAAAGATCTATCCTTGGCATTCCTATCGAGGTCTTTTTGATCAAAGCTTGATCCTTTTCCATTGCTTGGGATGCCCGATTTCGATCTCTTACAGCTCCATCAACTTTGCATACCTCACCTCCATGGGCTCAAACTCTAGCAACTCCATCTACTTCATGAGTTCCAATGTTGGCAACTCAAGTGACATGGGCAAGATTGCCTCTCTTCCATAGACAAGTTTGAATGCAAAGTTACCTGTGGATCTTTTGGGAGTTATCCTATCGCCCCATAAGGCTGATTTCGTTTTGGTATGACAAGACCTCGAATTCTCGTCAAGAGTCCTCCTAATGATCCTCAACAAGTTCTTGTTTTTAGACTCGGCCTGGCCATTACCTTGAGGGTAATATTTTGATGAAGTGCTTAGGTAGATACCGTTCTTGACAGCCCACTCAGTCACCTTGGATCTAATGAATGCCAATGCATTATCTGAGATTATTGTAGCAGGTACACCAAATCTGGTTGTTATCCCCTCATAAAGGTCTAAGATGCTAGACTCATTTGCCTCTTTGAGTGCTACTACTTCTATCCATTAGGTGAAGTAGTCCATGGCCATCAAAATCCATTTATGCCCTTGGCTTGAATTGGGATTAATGACTCAATGAAGTCCAAACCCCATTGCATGAATGGCTGGTCAACCGAGATTGGATGTAATGGAAGGGTAGAAAGTCTCTCTTTTCCGTGAAGAATGCACAATTCTTACACCTCTTGATCCATGCATAGCAATCATGAAGATTTTAGGCCAATAATAACTAGCCTTCATGATTTTTAGAACTGTCACACTTGGTGCAAAATGACCAACAAATTTGGTCCACCATGAAACTCTTCCAACACCCTTTGAATCTGATTTGTGCTAATGCATCTCAAAGAAAGACTCCATTCACATCTTTCTTGAACAAAACTCCATCAACAATGGCATACGGGACAGCCTGCAATCTGATGTGTCTTCTTTGGGTCTTGTTCATCTCCGGAGGGCATAGGCTCGTGCTAGGAAGTGTATAATGCCTTGGGTCCAGCAAGGAGTGGGGGCAGCATTGTCTTCTTCATCTGATCAATGATGTTGAATGGGGATGAAGTATCCTTTTGATGTCCCTTTTCTTGTACATTCGCTCCTTGCACGTGGGCAGCAATAACTGGTATTTGAGTCTGTCTAGGAGTTGTTCTTGGCTGCCCTTATGCATTTGAAATTAGATTTTTCTTGCCAATCATTTGTGGAGCCATGGAAGGTTGTGGATTGGTTGGGGCTAATGGCTGTTCTTCACCCAAATTCCTCCTTTTTGACCTTGTGTTGGCTGCAAAACCTTGAGAAATTGCCTGGTTCATGCCACAAAAATCCTCTGCTTGCCAATTTACCAATGTGGTGTCATTTGGGGCTGATTGTTGTTGGAATGTTTCTTGTTGTTGGCTATTTCCTTGACTGCCCTCACCCTCCACACCAGTAGTTGTCACCATTAGTGCTTGATTCAAAGCACCATTGAAGCACATGGATTGATTATGAGGCTCATTGCATGGAAAACACCAATCGTACTCCTGGGCAATGTTGTTTTGTGTTGGCACCAATGCCTTAGAGGCAGATATGGCATTTGGATTATAGGGCTGAAATGGTCTATTGGCAGGAGGCCTTGTTTGATTCATATTTGCAGCTGGGTTAGGTGGCCTTTGTGGTTGGTATGGCTGCCTATTAGGCTGAGCTTGGGGTTGATAAGAAGGTCTAAAACCTTGGGCCTGCTACCTTTTAATAGTAACCAGCTCATTGCCTAGGTTTTGCAATTGCTTCATGACTTATGAAGCTCATTTGGGGCACTTGGAGATGAAGTGGAAGCTTCATTTGAACTCTAATTTCTAGGAGTGGGAGAAGGAGCCAAATTAGGTGCTTGATTGGTGTTTGGACTCTCTAAACTTGGAAACAATGGCATGGGAGGTCTAGGGGCAAGTTTGCCAGCTTGGATCAAATAATTTTCAGCCCTAATGGCAATGCTCTAAGCCATAGTGATAGTTATGCCTCCCATGGACTGAATCAACATAGAAATATCAGAATTTAGAGCTTTGAGATAGTAGAGAAAAGCACCTTCTGCTGTTGGCCTGGCTGCCACTGGAATTCTCTCCCAAGTCTTTTGAAATCTAAAGTTGAAATCGGTCAGCTGCTCATTGGGAGCTCTCTTGATGGTTGTCAGCGACTCCAAAAGAGACAAGTTGTCTCCATTTTCTCCAAATTGCTCATGAAGTGCTATACATAGCTGATTCCAATTTGTGATAGAACTAGCTCTAAGGTTCCTAAACCATTGCAATGCTTTACCCTTGAATGAAGATGCCAGTAACTTGACAGCCACTTGCATCTCATTGATTTCATGGATTGTACAAAGGTTAGCAATGTCTTTAACATGATCACCTGGAGTAGTCTAATTTTCTCCAGTGAAGTAGGGAATGTTCTTCAAGGTTGCAATAGGAATTGGATGTTGTGCATTGAGGGCAAGTGGGCTGCTGCCTGTGAAGTTGACATAGGGGTTGTTTTGTGCCATTCTAATTGGTTTGAAAACCCTTGTTGATTGAATGAAAGGCCTACCAGGTGGAGGATTTGAGAGGGTTCTCTTTGGTGGAGATGGAGACCTTTGAATCCTTCTTCCTCTTTGCCTTCTTCATGGGGATAATTGCAGATATTCAAACAACACTTCTTCTTCTCCAACTCTTGACCTTGTGGTGACTCTTCTCATGAGTTTTCAAGCCTGCTTTCTTGAAACCAGTTGATTCTTCCCCTTGGAGTCTCAAGATATGCAAATAATAGCTCTTTTCAAGCAAGAAAATTGCAACAGATGCACATCAAATTTGCTGCAATAAAAATGAGACCTCTAGTGTCCCATCAAAGTGTGCCAAAACTATTAGTGCAAAATCACAAGACCACCGGATGTTGATCGATTTCTAGTTTGATCATGCTAGCATACAAAGTGTGATTGCACAACATGGAAACCTCTCTCCAAGTGTGGGACTTGTGCGAGAAAGGAATCTCCAGTTAGAGGTTGGTTCCTCAAACTCCTCTAATTTAGATCTATATTTGCACAACTACAGAGGTTCGGATCCCGATCCTACTCTAAACTGCAAGGAGACAGGATAGAAGTGCAAAAATTTAAACTAACTAAAGATGGTGATGCACCAAAAGGAGTGGTGAATATTTTTTCATGCAAATAGACAAAAACCAAAGATTGCAACATAAAACATACACAAAGTTGATAAGATATAATTTAGGATCTAAAATGAAGCAAATAATACAAACAAAGGATTGAAACCCATTCACAAAGCTTGCATTATCATTTCCAATGTCAAAACCACTGCATTACAACCTCAGAGAGGTAGAAAACCTGTTACAATATTTGAAGAGGTCTGATTCTTGCAACAATCACTTGCTGGAGGTGAAAGAAGAAGTTTCCTATTCCAAAAAGTGTTCCACCCTTTAGAAATGAGCCAAATCTGGCTTTTACATTGCATGGGTCGAGCCTGGAGAGAGAAAACATACAAAACATGGGAGCCCATTCCTCATTGACTATAAATGCATTAAAATGGCATGGGGGACCTTAAAACCCATACCCTATCATTTTTGACCGAATTAGAGGAGAATGCGACCCATCCTGCATTAAATTTGGTGGCTAAAAGGTCATTTCTACCAACGGACACATACCAGAGCCATTTTTGAATTTTCTCTCAAACCGAACCAAAATTCAAAATTGACCATGAAATCCTATAGAAGTTAATAATATTTCCAATGATATGAAGAACGTGAAAATCCAAGCTCTGGATCAAAAGATATGAAGGTCTGAAGTTTTAGGGCAAAACGACCCAAAAAACGGATGTCGGGCAAAACATTTTAAATTTTGACCTTTTTGCATTTTGGAAAACTTTGAAAAATTTCCACGCTCCATGATCGGATGCCAAGTGTCAGTCTTTGGTTCACCGAGAAATTCTCTCTCCTCCACCTTTCCGTGGGCTTTCCTTTGAAAATTTTGATCTTTTTAACTTTTGGAAAAAAATTCATTTTTTCCCCACGCCCGCCACCTGGGACACGTGGCATGCATTGATTGGTTGACAGGGGTGCGGGGGCATCTTTTACCTTTTAGTTTTTTGGCCAAAACTTTTGCCAAATTCTCCAAGTCCTCCCCGAGCTCCGCACTCCCCTTCTCCTTAGGACACGCATCCTCTTTTTATTGGCTCGGGCCAACGCTCCAAACTTCGCCTTTGGAAACTCAGCAAAACATTAAGTAAAAATCTCACCCTTTCCTCCGCTGCTCGATCCATGAAGACACGTGGCACATTCTGATTTGTCGACGGCTCTTTTGGCTCCCCACGTCGCCGCGTACTTGGCCGGATGTCCCAAACTGTTTGGGACAAATTTCTCCGATCCGCCCGATTCGGGCTTCCCTGTCCCTCTTTGAGGTGAAGACACGTGGCACATTTCCATTAGCTCTCGGCTCCTTCGGCTTTTCGTGTCCCTCGCGTCCCTTTGTTCCAACTGTCTCAGATTTTCTGGGACAAATTCTTCTAAACCACCCGAAATGGGCTGCCTTTTCTCTTAGCCGCGCCTTTTCGCATCCTTCGTATCCTCACGGCCCGGATGTCCCAAAGCATGTTCGCACACAGTGATTAGTCAATTTTGTTTTTACCTTTGGCCGGTTCACCCTTTCGCTTCCCGTGTCCCCACGGCCCGGATGTCCCTTTGCTGCGTGGACCACTCCTGGGAGGCTTTTCGGCCGGTCCGTGCCCGATGTCCCAACCTGGCCCCAAGGACCACCGGACTAGGACTTAGCCGATTTTCATGATTTTTGGCCCTGACTTGATTTTTTTTTGCAATTTTTTCACCTTTTCCCAACCTGTTGGGATTTCTTCTTGGACATGAGAGTTAGAAAGAACCCG
Organism: Taxus wallichiana var. yunnanensis; assembly: GCA_018340775.1. NCBI lineage: Eukaryota > Viridiplantae > Streptophyta > Pinopsida > Cupressales > Taxaceae > Taxus > Taxus wallichiana. Next base: position 454,779,011 of record CM031240.1, read on the forward strand.
AGGGGACCCCAGAAACATGATTTTTGTCTTGAATCAATATACTTTCTCGGGATTGAATAATCTGATGCATGTTATCAAAATTTACCCTAGGGGGTGAATTTTGGATAACAGATTCTCAAGCGTTTTCTCGAGAGAATGGGATTTTTCCTATATTTTCTGTGAATTTCTAAGTTTCTCCAACCTTTTATATGTTTTAAAACATGCATTATATAACACTCTATTACATTTGATCCTTCTTTTCCAAGAAAATAATATGCCCAGGATCAAGTTTGTTACAAAATTCCAACATGATTCATAGATAGGGACGTTTAACATATTTGCAAAAAAAGTTACCAGGGTGTTTCAAAAAGGTGAATCGTTACAAATCCTTCATCATTATCCATTGTGGAGGCATGTTTTTCATTCTCCAAGTATGAAAACCCATTTCATTTCATTATTTCATCCTTATCCCTCCAAAATTTGATTATGCAACTTCTTAATTTGATATTTCACGTTTTAGCACGGGTTGGGAAAAATTATTTCAAAAACACCTCAAATCTACAAATTGATCCCCAAAACCACTTGCATTGATTCTCGCAGCACAAACGACATGAATTTGCCAAATATTTGATCAAAATTGATACAAAATTTACATCTCCAAGCTTCTTGGAGAAAAAATTGTAGCCAAAATGAAAAATGTACTGACTACCATTGATTTGCCCTTTTACCTTCAATGGGCCCTCCACGTGTCAAAATACGATTGGGAACAGATTTGGGATCACCTTTTGACTTTTCAACACTTTTGGAAAGATGTAAAATTTTGATTTTTTTCTCCGCCCCTCCGCCCTTGAAATTTGGTGTTGACACGTGGCATATGGTGGGTCCCATTGAAGTCGCAACTCAATTCTACACATTTTCACCTTTTTGGGATTTTGGAAAATTTTCACTTTTTTTCCCTGCGGGCCCACACCTCCACCTCTTGTCCTTGACACATGTCCACCTCTCTATCGCTAAGAATCCATGGGCTTATTTCATGTTTTAACCCCTTTTTTTGCGCAATAGAAAATTTTCTCATTTTCCCCGCAGTGAGCCCGTGCCTTTGATTTCTTCCTGTCACATGTCTCCTTCGATTTGTCATGGAGCCACACCCCAAATTTTCATTCCAAGTATTTTTGAAAAAAGGGAAAGAATTCCTTTTACCTCCACTGCCCACCGACCCACTCGCCCGCCACGTGTCTCCCGTGGTTCATTGGACCACGGCTAATTTTTGCTGCTCTAAGTCATTTTTGTAAAAAGGGAACAATTTCACTTTGGCTTTAGGTGACTTGCCGATCCGCTCTATGCCCCTGAAGCCACCACATGTCTCCCTTCACTCCACCGCAAACCTACGGCCCTTTCCTCAACCTTTTTCCCTTTACCAAAAGGAAAACTTTCCTAAGTCCTCCACCGACCTCATATTACGCCTTTGCCTAAGAATGTGACACATGTCCTCCTGCGAAGTTGAGGGGGAGATTTTAAATTTTTTCCAAAACACGAAAAAATGTTAAGTTTTCAAAGAAACTCCTTGATTCTTGACCAATGAAAATGGCCACGTAAGAGGATAGGCTTGGGATTAATTTTAATGGGCAAATGACACCCGTGGCATTTGACCGTCAAAAACATAGAATTTACCAAGGATGCCTGAATTTGATTTTTTCTTCGTGGGTGAAGGATTTTTTTATCAAAAGGCACATAAAAGGTGTTTTAAAGCAATTTTCAACCATGGGGATAGATGTTTTGAGGTCAAAATGCATGAAATGAACAACTTCAAGCTCTAAAGGCCGAGAAAGATGGAAAAAATGACAGAGGCTTGTGGATTTGGAAATTTAGGGAATAAAACAGAGCTTACGTGTATTTTCCTTTCGGGTTGGGGCAAAATAATAAGTTTATGAGTCATTTAAAGCATTCAATCTAGATGGGGAAACTTGCAGACCACCAAACTCAAAGAAAAACATTTTTAAGCATGTAGGACAAATGGGAAAGATGGGAAAATAACGAGGAGGATCAAAGCGGGCACCAACACTTCCCATGATACTTGTATGGTGGTCGAGTCTAACTCACCAATACAACATTAATCTACCAACCTCCAATTTATTAAATCCATATTTAAACCATCATGCATGTGTCAAAAACGACCAATTTTGAATTATTATCCATGGTTAACTATCCGAATGGAATAGAGTGTGGGATGGGGACTACTTGTATTCAATCTATTATAATGCTCACCTCCATAGTCTTTATAACATTATAATTGATAACAATATTACGTTCTTCCCTCACCATAGTAATGTGAGTACCTTAATATCTAAGTGGGTTAAGGTTCAATTATTTGATTATATACTAGGGATGCCTAATACAAATAATAAAATACCTCTATATCAATTCCTTTAAATCTTAATTAATTTCCACCATATACCTTTAATAATTTTATTTCCCAAGTCCGAAAGTTTTACTTTATCAACCAAATACTAATGTCATAGTCTTAGCCCCTGCATTTCCATAGTAATGGCCTTACAAAAATAAACAAGCACTTAAATGATTTTAAGGTCCGAGGCCAAAGTTATTTGTATGCCAATAAAATCCACAAGTCCCAATAGAATTATAAGTAATTAATCAACATTAGACCTTTTTCGCAATAGATTACCTCTTTATTGCATTACGGTCATTAACTGGTTAATTAGTAGATAATTTATGATGAAACTTTGGTGTTATTACAACTCGAGCTTCATTAATGAAATTTAAAGCAATTCCGTAAGATACAAAATTCAATAGGTTATCTAAAACAAGTATGGTCTAACCAAGAAGTTAGATCAAATTTATGATACTATGTCTAGTCACATAATGCATACTTTTATCCTAAAATGTCAAACCAACAATCAGTTGAGTAAATAATATAAGATCAAGAGAACTTACTAACAGTTTACCTTGATCCAAGGCATTGCATTTTTACCTTTTTTTATCATTAATTTTCACATGCTCATAGCAGAGGGCTCCTATGATGACAGAAGAAGGTTAGTATCATGTATTCAACTATATTTTCATACCGAGTACTATTATCAAAACTATGAATAGATCCTTCACCTTATGAAATAATTATTTCCAATTCAAATATAATACTTTATAGCTAAGTATAAATCCATCTTAATTTCCATTCATTACTTCTAACAACTACTTTGTATAAGTATTCCAACAACTCTACAATAACCAACTGAGGTACTCAAAATACTAAATCATTATTCCCATCCAAGTTAATAACTCATAATACATAACATAACAAGGTGCACATCAATAACTATTTCAAGTACAACAACCGAACATGTATATCACTATTATAAGGCATTCACATATAACAAAATAAATAACAAACATACCAACAAGCACAACAAGAATGATTTTCGACTCAATAAATAGTATGTGATCATAAGGTGATGAGTGCAGGCACATAGATGGATATGCACTGTGCATATCTACATATTTCCTTGCAAAATTATGTGTGTATGTATAACTACATATGCAGCCTCGCATTAACACATGTCTTCTTGTTTGTGGACATTTATTAAACCATAACTCATTTTCCCCTTGAAAATAGAATGAAAAATAATGATGTGATAAAAAAAATTATCAATAAACATGAATATGAGAAAGAGGAGAATTTTTAATTTACAATAAATTTGATCAAAAATCAGTATTAGGGCAATGATGGGATACAAAATGAAAAATTAGTAATGTGGATAAACACAGAAGATGATTCGAAATATGAAATTGATAGAATTTGTGAGAAAATATCTAAGAATAAAAGGTATCACGTATGCTCACTCCTCCAAAGTATAAAGGAAGTCATGAAAGCACCTAGCTTTCATAATTAGTTAAGGAAAGGAGGATACTATCGTGAACTAGTCAACGAATTTTGGTAATATCATCACTCAATGTTACCCATTCAAAATAACTTTAGTGAAAGGGTTTTACCCTCATGTGTCATAGGTGATTTAGGTTTGTTTGTTTCCCTTTCCCATTGTGTGTGTTTTTCATTTTTATGTGTGGTGTGTTTCCCTTTTTGTTGTGTGTGTGTGTTCTCATCTTGTAAGTCTTTCCTTGTTTTTGTTGAGACTCTAAACATACCAATGTATAAGGCACATATCCAAGTTGTGTACTCAGATTCTAGAGTTCATTATCATCTTGTCCTCACTTTGTTCCATCTAGAATAATTCCCTAAGTGAGAGCTAGTTGTTGTCTTTTGTTTTTGCAAGAGAAAAATTTAACTTGAAAACATGACAACTATACCCTAGTGTTGAAATTTTTACTTGTAGACCCTCTCGAGAATGTCTATGGATCAATTTTTCCTCTGTGTAAATCCTATCCAATCCTTTCAATGCTAATTTATATTTTAATAACCTTTCCCATATGTTTAAATATTAAAAAAATTCATGATATTCTTCCGAGATAATACCTCTCATGGCATATTTTTCAATAGGCTTAGAAATGGTTATTTTTAGCCTTTCTAAGACACATGTGCATCCAATGGAGTAAATTTGGAAGAAAAATTCATCAAGATGTGTTATGAAGTATCTAAGATCATATTTCAAGTGATTTAGGAACATTTATGGAATATTTGTAGTTTTAGGAACAATTTTAGTGAAAGTGGGTTTTTGGAGGTGAAGGATCTTGTAGTTCAAAAAAGCACCTTAGCTTCAAATCTGATTCTAAGATATCTATAATTAGTTGAAGGTAAAAAATATTATAATAGAAATATAATTTTATTCCCTATATGGTGGTATTTTCATATTTTTCAAAAGACTTGGGCATTTCTTTCCACATTTCATTCTTGTTAGGCTCGACTGTGATCCCAAGAAAGAAGGGTATTATTTAGGACATTGCGAGCTCAATCAAACCTTTATAAACATACCATTATTATAAAAAGGATTTTTGGATTAAAATCATATAAATAAGTTCTAAAAAAGACCTCTTGGAGCTCCGGTAACTTCATCTTCAAGCTCTCTCTCAAGGTACACTCTTGCAGTTAGAAAATGTTTCGAGTGCCACATATCAACATGGAGCCGAGGCGCACTTTTTGTCCCTCTCTTAATTTTCCAAGGGCATAATGGGGAAAAAAATATGCCCCTCTCGTATTTGAGATCTTGAACCCATCACATGACCATGGGAAGCCTCAATAAGCCCCTTTGCTAATTTTCTAGCCTCTCCGCTCTGCAAAAATGCATGCCCACCACTTGTCACCATGAGGCTAAGGAAATTTTTTTATTCATTTTGTCCTTTTTCCAAGGGTAAAAAGGGAAAAATTTCCATTCCCCCTCTGCTACCGCATGGTCTTTCATATTACCTAAATTTGGATCCCGAAAAGTGCTAAAAATAAGCCTTTCTCTCTCACCGTCAAAAACTATACGCACGCCACTTATCCTCATAGGGCTAAGGAACATTTTTCTATCGCTTTCATAAATTTACCACTTATTTTTTAATAATATTTCTCATATTTTGGAAAGAGGAAAACAAGTTCATGAGATTCTTCTTCGAGATAATACCTCTCGTGGAGGATTTTTCAAAGTAAGCTTAGAAATGGCTATTTTGAGCTTTTCTAAGGAAGAATTACACGACAGAGAAAATTTGGAATAAAAAATTTATCCAGAGGTTTTATGAAAGATCTAAGATCATATTTTAAGTTATTTAGGAATATATAGGGAATATTTGGTGGTTTATGAACAATTTCGGTGAAAGCGGGTTTGAGGAGGTGAAGGAACTCGCATTTCAAAAAAGTGCCTAAGCTTTGGAAGATGATTCTTGGATCTTCAGAATGAGTAGGAGGTCAAAAATATACCAATTTAAATATCATTCAATTCCCTAAATGGTGGTATTTTAAAATATTTTTGACAAGGCCTGGACATTTCTTTCCATAGTTCATTATGTTCGTGCTCAACATGTGATCCTGAGAAATAAGGCTATTTTTAATGATGTTTTAGGATGTATTAGACCTTTAGACCCATTTCATTATTATAAAAATTATGTTTTGAGTCAAAATCATATAAATAAGTTCCAAAAAAACCTCATGGAGCTTTGGAAACTTCATCTTCAAGATCTCTCTAAAGGTACGCTATCACTTTTCCAGTGCCTCATGTCAACATGGCAATGAGGCAAAATGTTTTGTCCCTCTCATCCCTTTCTAAGGATAAAATGGGGAAAAAGTGTTCCCCTCCCCGCTTGAGATCCTAGACCCTTCAAATGACCCCGGGAAGTCTCAGTAAGCCCCTTTTTCCAATTTTCTAGCCCCTGCCCACGAAATACATACCGCCACTTTTCACCATGAGGCTAAGGCACATTTTTATGTTCTTTTTCCCTTTTCTAAGGGGAAAAGAGAAAAAAATTCCATCCCCATTTCTTCCACATAATCCTTCACATGACCCATATTTGGCTCCCGAGAGCTAAAACCAGCCCTCCTCTCTCATTCATGACGAATTCATGCATGCCACTTGTCCTCATAGGGATAAGGCCTTATTTTTATCCTTTTTTCCAAGGGGAAAAGGGGGAAAAAATCACCCTCCCCATGAAGAATTTTTAAAGCCAAAAGATAGTTCTTTTAAGATCTTTCTCCATATCCTAAAAAAACCTTAAAATGCTACCAAATTTTTTCCAAACTTCTTCCTTCCATTTTCTTCCTCTCATTTTCACTCCATGTTCTCATGATTTCAGCATAGTAATAATTCATGAAATTTTTATTCAAGATTCCATGCCCATTTTTAGGTTTGAGTGACTTCATGCCCGAAATCAAAAAAATTCCATATCTCTCAATCCAATAAACAAAATATGAGTGACATTTTTTACAATCTTCCTATTTTCCAAACACATTCATGAAGAAATTGATAGCACATTAAATGATGCCCTATATTTTTAATGGAAAAAACCCATAATTTTGTGCCCTATATTTTATTCCTTCAAATTCCCATCATTCTGGTGGATGGGTTGAGCTAAAAGTTTGAACACGAGTCTAGAAGAAAACCTATACAAGTGAAGCATATTTCATCACAATTTGAGGTGGGAAAACACTTTCAAAAATCTCGGGGACTCTATTAATGGCTATCATGAACCAACGGTGAAAAGGTAACAAGGTACGTCTTCACTTCCTAGGGTTCTAGTGGATGGAATCACGTGAAAATTGGAGCAGAGCTTCGAAATGAATTATTCAAACTTCTGCAAGTGGTTTCATTCGAATCTGACACTAGGAAGACTAATTTATAATACTATTAAGTCTATATGGGAACGCCTATTATAAATATTAATTCAAATAATAATGTGCATTCACACTCCTCATCCCATTCCCGCATGATTGAGAGACTCAAAAATTGACAATAATGATAAAAATGGAAAACATTAGCTAAATGAGACCATAATGGTGAGTATTCTAAAAATAGAAAAAGGGTAAAATGAGATAAAAGTGGTCAAACTTCAGTCCTGCACTCATCCTATGATGGTCTCGATACTCATGTGAGCTCCTCTATTTGTTTTCAAATCAATTCCTTCATTCCTTGATGCGGTGAGTGAAGTGTGTCGTACGATGGAAAAGTGACAAGTGAGCATGGGCATCTACAAGTAACTCTTCCTCACACACGACCTCCTATGGTCATGCCGAGATAAGCAGTGGGAATGGAATATATGTGGGGTGTAGACAAACTAGTTAAGTAATATTATGTCTTCGACACGCACTAATGGAATCTGTGAATCTAAGGCAAAGAAGGCCCTCCTAACTTAAACTGGCGTGATAGATCATTTGGCGAGGATGACTACTTGAAGGCTCCAATCAATATCAAGCTCTGGCGTGATCCGATCTATAGGTTATGAGATACATGGAAGATAACATGTGGGTGCTTCATATATGTCTCTGATAGGGTCATGAAAAATGGATGATGGATATATGGTGGATTCTATGGGTGATTCTCTGGTCTAGTCCAGAAATCCTTAGCTTGATTAGTTGCTACATCTAGTGAGGATAGTTATGCGATAATGTTTGGTGGAAGTGGAGAGGATCTAAATACTAATGTGCATAAACCAGCATCAATGTTTGATTGACCTATGGGCCCATTGGGTTGTGGGACTTGTGGATCACAACCGTAAGTTCATGGTCATTGTGGACCTCCTATGGTCATGTGCAAGAATCAATCCCTAATCCCTAATATCCAGTAGTCGTATGCCTTTTTGGCCTCTATGTTTAGAACTAAAAGTTATGCAATCTTCTCAGAGTACCTTACAGGCATTCTGGCAACTTGAATTCTTAAGCTAGTGTCTATGTCAATGAGGATGTCTCCCTATGTCGTCTGGTTGTGGGACCAAAGGATCACAACCGAACGTTTTCTCTCTTTCAAGCCCTTCTACAGTCATGTGGATATCTATTAAGGCAATCTATAGTTTGGCTGGTTTGACCAAAATGTATGCACTTTGTCATCTTCTATGTTTAATCCTCTCAGCTGTGCACTGATTTCTTGTAGGTCTATTGTTGCTCAAAAGACCTGAATTCTAATATTTTGTTCTATGTCAGTTATTACTCCAACAAGATTGGGTTGAGTCACGATTGGCTTGAATATGTATTTTCCGGGCTCCTAGGTCCCGTGATTGTCATACAAAAGAAACAATATAAATCTAACTAAAGCAAAGTAAACTAATTATGCAAAGTATATCCACAACATATATAAATTCTCTATTTTTGTATTTTTGACAGAATATTTAACAGAATTAAGATAACAACTATTTAATATATCTAGAAAATGATAACTAACCTAATAATAGAATTAAAAACAAACAAGGTAGCCAAGTATAGCTACTTGTCTATGCAGTTGTGAATCTATTCTAAATAACTAAATAACTGATCTAATTTAATTGAAAGATTTTCAATCCTACCTCAGAAGTGAGGAATGAATCATAGTTTCTTAGAAACTATCGATCCCCACAGACTTCCCCAAAGAATATCGAAAATGAACGTAACTGAAATGAAGTAATTCACTACTCTATTTGGTATATTTTAACTAGAAATTTGAAAGCTTGAACTTGGATTTTGCATAATAGTGGCAAATCTAGTAGTGTGTGGCTTTTTCCCTCAGTGTGGTCTCCTCATTCCTTCGTGCTCACGTGAATCCAGAAAAGTGTGTAATGCTAGCATCAACAGAAGTAGGTATTGGAACAATGGCAGCTTTGGATGTAGACTGAATACAATGTGAGTAGGAGAGGGATAGTGCAAGAGAACAAAGCTTGGCTTATGTAATTCCTAGTGGGATTTATTGTGATTCATATAACAAAAACATCCAGAACCTAAAACTATCCTTCTTGATGAACAAAACTTGTAACTCTAATGGCTTCAAACTAAAAATGAAACTATCCTACCTCAATTGATTGTATGAAACAATAATAACACTAGAACAAGAAGATCATGTGGCTTCTAAACAACAAAATAAGACTAATT